>JAOEHI010000020.1:2212620-2229534 GCA_025447815.1 Percopsis transmontana
CATATATTCAAAGAAGATATCGGTTAAAAAACTAGCAGAAATACATTTGACTAATCAGACTGTTGGAATTTCTCCTAATTAGTAATTGGATTCACAAAAGACAATAATGAAAGACATGAATACACTGACTGATTCAGATGCCATAACACAGGGGTGGATTACTAACAGAATTATTACTCGATGGGTAAATGGCCATCATGTTTTGTCATGTTAAATATTTGTAATTTAATTTCAAAACCTTGTTATCTTATTAAATGTAGTAATGGTGTAGTGCAGAGTGTGTAAATTGCATTGTCAACTTAAGTGACAGTGAAAAAAATATAATACAATAAATTTTAAATTAAATAAGGCACATTCCGCAGTGGACTTGTGGATACTATAGATTTACACTGGCAAAAGTCAAACCATTGTGCAGATGTCTGTGTATGCTTGTGGATTTCTCTCATTATTTCAAGTGTGTCTAAAGTACTGACGGAGAACTATGTTCCGTCTCATTTAAATATCTAGTGCTTTTTTATGATAAAACAGACTCTTTTCAGTGATTGCAGCACTTTATCAATACTACAAAATGGATGTACAAATGTAAAACCACATTTGCATTCTAATCTTTTACCAGTTCGTCATGGAAATTAAATATATGCAGTGAAATATTCAGGTGATGAAATTCAGATGTTGGTGGTGAAATTCAGTGCAGAAAGCTGTAAAGATGATTTTGATTAGAGTCTTATAGGATCTTTTTCTTGCTGGTCAGGTATCTGGAAAGAATTGAAACTTACCAGTCATGTTTCAGAATGGTGGTAAGAATGATGGAAATACGAATAAGTCTGCGAAACTTCATACTAGCATACTATTTAGTGCACAAGAATAGTACTTAGTACGTCTGAAAAAAAAGTGTGCGAAAGGTACCCGGATGATATACTATATCCGGTTTGACATTGTAGGGTCCGTTCGCTCCTGTAATAGACAGGTGTCTCAGAAGGCAAAACTTTCAAGTGAAGGCATCTTCATAGAACGTTGGTTTCTAAAAACCTTTTAGGACAGCAATGCTGCAACGTTTCACCAAAGATTTTACGCGTTTTGGCATGCCCTCTCCCCCACCCAATTATTTTTGCAAATTAAACTGCAATTTTGTATATTGTTCATAAGGGCTTATTAATATATAAAATGATATCTTTCCGTTTGGCGTTTTTTCAATGTACAGCCCAATCAGGCAGTGGCTCCATGCAGGCCTACATACCAGAGTGTGAGCATGCATAGTAATTGGTGTTTATCCCTGCAGCCCATTCTACTGGTGATTTATGTGCGAGCGCTTCAGTGGTGCACTTCAGCTTCGAGAGCATCGACTCGTGGACCTTTTCTGCTCAGATTTGTGGACAAGCACACTCCATGAAGCCACGTGTTACCGTAATGGACAATAGTTCTACTAAGATCAATAACATTGAACGTCTTCAAATTAAGGAAAATGTCAATTTCCGATTGACTGTCGACTGAGATAAGCCAATAATTATCTAAATTCAGCCTATTCCCCATTCATGTACACACAGTAGTTAGTAATGGTAAGCCTTTAAGGGAGAGACACTGGTCTAAAAGTGATCACCGGGGAACATACATACACAAACTCGGCCACATGCAGCTTGGAGGACCAGCAATCAGCCCTACTTGTCCCCCCCCCCTCTCTCTCTCTCTCTCACACACACACACACACACCTGCTTCCAGTCAGTTGAACCTAATCTGCAGGAGGAAGTCATGCACACACATCTTAAATGGAGGCTGCTCCTTCCATTGACAGGATTATTGAAGCTCTGCTCCTATAAGGGAACTTTTCTTTGACCCCGAGAAGAAAAAACAACAACAACAACGAATGCCGAGGAAATGACAGTGTGAGACCCAGATATAACATGAGTAGGACTTCGTTATGGTCTCAGATCTGGGTTTACAAATACAATCCAGTTGGACAAAGTGGTCCTCACTGTAGTATTCAGCTGTTGAATATTCAATATGAAATTGTTCTGTTATGTAGCCAATTGTTTTTACTTTACCCATGGTGTTAAACTGCAAACCGATGTTGACTGTGGATTTGACTTGCCTTTCTTCTTAACAACCTTGCCTTTTATTGAGCCTCTTTCTGTTCGTGTACATTGCTAGGTAACATGTAGTAATAATTAATTATTATTCTATCTATGTTCTGATTAGTATGTAGGGCCTACAAACTAATCAAGGGTGAAATAAGAGAGGTTTCCAAACATGCGACAGATGGCATCGAAAAGGCTGGTGTTTTTCGGCTCTACCTATGTGTGTAAGCAAACATTCAGTGTCATAAACATCAACAAAGCATGTCACAGAGCCCAGCTTACTGACGAACACTTGAGCTCTGTCCTGCAAATTGTACTTTTTGGGAAAAGTTAATTTCTAACATCTAGTTAATTTCTTTTCCCTCATCAACTAGTATTAGTGGGCCATCTTTCAATTTATAAAAGCCAGTGTGAGCTAAAAAGGGCTGCCCACCCCTGCTGTACGGTCATCCTACAGCTTTAAAGCGACACTCCTGGATGTTTAGAATTATTTTTTGGAATCCTGCGTTTTAAATAAGTACTTGTATTTGTTCGAAACTGGTGCAAGAGAGCATGTGCCCCTCCCAAATACAGCATTTGTGATTCTAGGGCTACTGTAACACAATAATGCATTATTGTCTAAAAAACACTCAACAGTGAACTAAGCTCCAATATTACTGCAGTTTAGGAATGCTTGATAACAGTGCAAAAAATTAGTCAGTTGGCTGTCAGTGTATTCCAAGTACAGCACGACAGGGCTTTATGGTGGAATGTACGAGTCATTCCAATAAGCACAGGATGAATTGAAATTCTTAACAGCCAAAACAAATCCAATTAATACAAGTGACTAATAAAGTAGCTAAATTGTTTGTCTTAGTAATTACCAAGAAACCACTACCATAAAACCTGGCAGTAACCACCGTGACTAAAGTCAGAGAAGTAACCATGTATGAGTGAATAGAAACAGAAAGGCTAATCCAATACAAATGACAACTGTGCTTCACTCTGAGCCGTTTAGGTCTCGATTCTGCTCATCATAAGCCTCCGCCTACTCAACCTGCATCTTTAATAAACAGAGTTCTGGGTGCTTATCTGCCAAGCTCATTGGAAAAGCAGGTCTATAAAGTCGGTGATAAAATTAAGGGTGCAGTGGCAGTATTTCAGCCAGGTCCACTCCACTGCCACTTCCCATTGCCTGATTTGTAACCTCGGCCCGGCACATCCATTATAACTATCAGCCTTGCTTTAGCAAGGCTTGAAATACTTACTGTAAAGCAGAAACGCTGCAGTGGCTACTGTTGCACCATTAAACAAATGGCCCTACCTTATCCTTATGACACACGCACTGAAAGCATTAGTTCATGTGGAGCAATGATATTACATTTGTAGGCTCAGATGCATATTGGCCAACACACGCACGCAGGGGAGGCTGATCTCCTCCAGTTAGAAAGTCACAACCTAAGTGTTAATCGTTTAGAAACAGGAGCGGCGCTTTCTACTTCGTGCAGCCTGATGAGACTTTTGGAAGGAACTTGAACAACACAGGAGCTGCGGGTCAGCATCTTGCTACGCCACAAGCTGCTGGATCGGAGTATTTCATTCGGGGCTTTTTGCCAAGCGTAACCTGTTATCACAAAACATTAGGTAAATATTAACACGAAACTGCATTGCCATCACATATCCACACTTGAGTCATATCGTGCCACAACACGCACGAAAATACATACAGTATGGGCAGGTGCAGAATTGCCCAAACACATTTACACACACACACACACATTTTATTGGATAAAAGCATAAATTAGACTCCCTCCATATGCTGCACCTATCAGAGGTCGACACGCAGAGGGATGAGCCGGTCTGAACCATGCACTCGGCACTTTGAGAGTGACTTCTGGTGCTTTTAAATTCTCTCCATGCACCTCACAGCTGGGACAAGAAATATATAAATATATATCTGTCGCAGAGGAATAGGGAGATAAAGAGAGCAGGAGAGACTTCACATGAAAAGATAAAGAGTGACAGTCTTCATTTCTGAGGCAGCATCCATGGCTTCAAAGCACACAGAAGTTGCTTTTACTGGGGATGGCTTAGGCGGTGGAGTGTCATTTATGGCCACTAGGGTGGTACTGTTGAGCAAGGGTCCCCGTAACACATACACAACACATGGGAATGCGCTGACACCAATCATGTGCCTCAACAGTGGTCTCTGACAGACTCCTTAGTAGCAGGTCTGTGTGTTTGGTTTTTAAGTAGGATCTCTCGATAACAGCGCTCCTGCATTGGCTATGATATAGTTCCCACATTATCCGAAGAGATCAGAGAGCCTGGTACAAGGACCTGGCCCAAGGGAGGACATACAGGACCAGAGTTCAACCTGTGTGCGCCCTGAAGCACTACATCCATTACGAAGCCTGCTACGGCGCCCCGACACACTCCATCTTTACTCTCTCTCCTTTTGAATTTCTTGTTTATGCCTCCCTCTGTTGAAAAGAACTACATTTAGCAACAAAAAAAAGCTGCACTATGCGTTCACATCTATCTGAGGCACATGACTGGCCTAAGCACATGCACATGACCTTGGTGTTGTGTACTGTATTTGTTACTGGTGAACAACAGAGGGTGCTTTTGCATGAAAGCATAAGGTTTGCTGAGTGCTCAGTGGCTGTTTCAAACCAAAATAACAATGTTTTTCTAAGGTTGGTTTCAACCGCATGGGCAAAATTATGAACACTAATCGAGGAGAGCTTTACATTTAAACTTCAAATCCGGTTTCAGTTTCATAACAAGCAGCGTGTGACAGACACCAGTGCCTCGCTGTCACAAAGCTCAATCTTTGTACCCGTTTGGCATTAAACAATAGATGAGTTGTTGCCTCCAGGCCAAGCTGGGTGAACAGATGCTTACAAGGACACTGTGAGGTTGTTTAAGCCTTGAGTGACAAGGATCCGTTTCCATCAGGGAGCGTTCCAAGGCATCTTTCAATAAATCAGCCATCGGCTGTTGACGGACTAACTGGGGCAACCTGGAAATGCAGGATCTGAAACACATCAGCATCAGCACATTACAGCTCACACGTCAGATAAAAAAAGCAAGACACCCTTAGCCTGTCAAAATAATGAAACGAATGCTTGAATGAATTAATTCGTACCTTTTCCAAACCAAAGTTGGGAAGCTGTGTCTTGCTACAGTAGACCTAGTCAGTACTGCGCAGAGGGCTGTGTGTTTTGTTAACTGATTTAGCGTGCATAAATCCAAATGTCGTCAAATCAGTAGTGTGTCATCATCTCGGAAGCACTTGATCCCTCCACTAACCTTTTTCCCCACGGGACACCTTGATATTTATGAAATTGTATTGCATACGTTTCTATGTGGCAATATCCCACTCACCTACACAATACATAACCAACCGTGAGACGCCATGGTAACCCAGGTGCTATAGCAACAAGGTTTGGATCTACTGTAATTGCGATATCACTGGAATGTCAAAAAGAGCAAGATTTAAGCGTACGGATGCAACATTGCCCTTGGTTACCTGTCAGAAGATGTCTATCTAATGAGCCACTTGAGATGGGGTCTACTGAGAGCATTAATGCTTTCAGTTTCACAATCTCAGACTCTCTCAAGTGGAAAATCACAACTATTAGTAAGGGAGCTTTATATGTTGAAGGCTCCCTCAATCAAATGAAAAACAATGGCCAGGAAAATGGATAATATGAACATATTTGAATGTTGAGCATAGTACCCAAGAGACAGGGAAAATATAGGAGAGGGCGTGTAAAGCAAAAACACAGCATCCCTTGGGAAACCCAGTCACTCTGTGTTCTGCTCCCCCCCCCCCCAGACTCATAGCTATATATGAATTAAAGAGCACAACAAGTCTGCATTTGCATCCTGTTTTGAGCGAAGCAAAGAAGCTATCATCTTTTACACCGGCCTGTCATTCACCTTGTCACCTTCTGAACAGCTAACTTAGTCTCAGAACTGCAGAGCAACACAGACTGTAGTACGAACAAAGCAACAGCTAACACAATAAAAAAAGACAATAAAAACAAGCAAAAGTACAACACAAATGTACTTCGTTCTCGCGCCAATTAAACACAGCCATACATACTGTACACAGCAGTTTACGCTCATCAGTCAGTTTCTGTAACAATTACAATACGATTTAATTGCATAGACCATTGTCATTTTTATTTATTTCCCAATGTTCCTAGGAAGACGTTATTCATTACCGGAAGGAACAAATAAGTCTCTCCCTCTTTCAAATGACCGATCAATTGCAAAAACGACAGAACGTGAAAAGGAGCGAGGAAGTGACTGTGAATGGTAATTAGCCGTCTACTGCGTGCCACCTGCCAGCACCATGGCTGAAAAGACGAGCGCCTTCTAAACCACGGCAACCGGGCGCAGTACACTCATTCAGCTCCGCTAGCAGCAGGAGTGTGTATGCAGCGGAATGGAGCGACCCTGGGGCTTAATGTGCAGCTTGAGCGCTGGCAGGGCCCGAGTGCGCGATGCACATTATACTCCGTTTCACATTCAGCCGGTGCTCTGCTCGCTGGGCTACGTCAGTATCTATCCACATCCTCATCGTTCCTCCTTTCCTCCCCATTGGAAGCTTGGCACCAATAACCCACAACCAGACAGAGACCCTACGCCACGCATCAAACTTCCTTTTTCAGACAGTTTCCTTCTTTCCTCCCGTCTGCCATCCCTTCAAAACTCTGCACAGCCGTCCTTTGCCTCTGATCACAGCCAAAGCATTTATCATTGATTATTTAGGTCATACATTCTCTCTCTCCTCTCTCTCTCTGTCAGATTCTCCCGCTCTCTTTGACTCTCCTGTGGTGCAGTTTCACCACCCCGTTTGGTTAAAGTCAGACTTAAGGCCTTTTTACACAACTGTGTTCTATTTTCACATCTTTTGCTGTTAAAAGAGACGACTGTTGATAGAAATCCTTCATGGAACATGTAAAAAGAAATTACATTCCACTTTATAAAGAGGTGCAGACAGGTTGAGATTTGAAAACAAAAAGAACAACATAACTGACGGTTTTGTGCCGCAGCACGTGGCACCAAAGTGGGGCCGGGCATTGCCCAGTAGGATCTCATAACACAACAAGGTTATCATATCAGCCTCAGAACTGCCCTTCTTATGTTGTTTCAACTGCTGGAGGAATGAATTCTCACTTCATTTTAGTCTTCGTGTCTATCATGAATATTACAGAAAGGTGTGAGGAAATAAGACATTGCATTTGCTGTGAAAGTGTTTGCCACATGAAAACCATTTCCAAATATTGCTTTTTCATGTTCATTCAGATCACACGTGTCAAACGGCCTTAATGGGTAGGGGAGGGGAAGGAGTCACAGATTAAATGCTTTCCCTCCTTCCCTGTCACCCCCTTGTAGCCTATGTCATCCATGCACCCCACAACAGTGCCTGTAACCTAGCTTGGCAAAACCATCTTTAATTACAAACACCATAAAGAGGCCGTGAGCACAGGCCGCTGCAATCATGGGTTGATATATGCATTGGTTGATTGAATGAATTAATGGATGCAAGCATGAATGAATGAATGGTTGTATATTCGTGTAGAGGGTTGTCAAGTGTGTGCGTGTGAACAGAGGGGGCGGACCGCTACTTGGCAATCTCCGCAGATCTATATGAGAGAATTTCAGCCCCTGCGTACTCATTTTCTCAATGTGCTGATGCGTCCATGAAATTAGTTGCAGTTGAATGTGTTTACGGCGTGTACTAAGCTATAGGAGGCAGGACGACTTCCCATTGTCAACCTTTTGGCGGGGGTTTGACCTATTCACCACACCCCCACTGTGGCTGTTAAATACAGTAGTTGAGATCGGCACCCAAACGCACACCAGAGAGTCGTGCTTTCCACATTCTTCTACAGTCACGCCATACCTCAACAGTCCAGACGGTGAGTTATGGAGACACAACTGGTGTCACCATAACTCACCGTGGAGGTATTATTGAGAACAACTGGCATCATTTTAGCCAAGGAAATGCCTGTGCCGTTTATTCCCCTCCATTAGGGATGCAGCCATTACTCAGTAACAGCTAATTGATCCTTGTCATTGGGCACTACAGTAACAGCAAATTAATTTAACTGCCCTCATTGGGAGAGAATGGGGAATTTCCAGTCAGAAAAAAAGGGAAAAAAAGGAATCATCAACTTTGAGCAAATAGATGAGACTGGAATGTTAATTAGGCACTAAAAAGGCGGCACAAGGGTGCCTGGTGTCAAAAAGAGTTGATGAGGAACAGGAGATGAGCTGCATATTGGAATATCTGACATCACATCTGCAGTGCATTTAAAAAATAAAAAAAAAAGACCTTCTTGCACCATCATACTATTGAGCACATTTACATAATCAATATCATTAAAATAATTTTACCTAGGTTTAAGCCTCGATCAAAAGGGTCGCCTAAGCCGCATTTCAAAATTAACATCACTGAGGGGGACACCTTACTGGTGAAAAATAATCTCCCCAAAGGAAGTTAGGTTGATCTGGTGTTGATGCAATGTGATCCTAGTGCAGGTGTTTCTGACAGCCTCTCTCTATTGATCACGTCTTATTAGCAACGTTTTTCTCCGCACCAGAGAGAGATGGGAGGGGTGCCCGTGGAAACAGAGCCGATGGGTCAATAACATCATCATAATCATGGCAATTATGTAAGAGTCTGCGTGGCATTATGGAGTTCTGATGAGATTGGCTTAGGATAGTGGTTTTCAAACCGTGGTTCAGGACCCCCCACACCAGGGATAGAAAGATAACGTTTTTTTAAAAAAACTTTAAGGGGTTTATTGTTGTTTATATGTTCATGCTATGTAAAGTGGTTCTTTTCTTTCTCGTGCCCAAATTAACCACTGGCTTAGGAAACATGTACTGGGAGAATTTATAGGCCGGTGGGATCCGTTGAGGGAAATGCAGTTAAACATGACATACTCTATGATTTAATGTCACGCGTGTCTCCTTTCATTTGTTGTGATTTAGGCTGAATCAGACCACACACACACATTTGTCTTTGACGATACGCTTATCTTTCCGACGGCTGTTTCATTAAGCTATCTACTAAAGACCTGCTATCTCTCTTCTTAGAGATGTGCCAGGACCTATCTTGATTTAGACAGACAGGCTCACATTTTGGAAGCGTTAAAGTGCATGTTTTTATTACTAATAGAATTGCCTGGGTGGACTATTGCCAAATCCAAAGAAAGAAAGGTTTCTTAATCAACCCATCTGCAAGACAAGTGTACTGTATGAGCTTTTATTCCTGAGGAATTCACAGTCCATCCACCTTAACCAAGCTACCATTTTTATTTGAACAGCAGCAAAAGAACAGAGAAATTAGAGCAGGGGAACTGGTGAGGCTACATCCTACAAGAGGTTCCAGACACAGCTATTTATATCCATTTGTTTTTCCCCCCTTTTATTATGCTAGCTATTTTTGTTAAGAGATCAGTATAGCATACACAGATCTTTTAAGTCACGTATGATGAATGTTCTGTAGATTTTCAACAAGAATGAAACATTTGCACTAAAACGGAGTCAGCATTTCTGCATTGTAAAAATTTCCCATGGGAGGAATGCCCTCAAGTCTCCCAACCTGGCTACCGTTCCACTTGGCTGGAACACACCCATCATGCTGATTAGCAGGGAACCTGGACACTGTAGGAAGAACACAGAACTGGTATGTGTGAAATACAAACTGCCATACAGTAACCGTGAGACACATTTCAGTCGTTCCAGGATAGAGAACACTGGGTTGTTAAGAGCACGGACCTAAAACCTCTGCTGTCTTTGTGTTTTTTTTCCAGCATCTTTGTTTGTCAGTTGGTACCTAGACAACGTTTTCTATGTTCCTCAAACTCTTACCATACATGCACTATGTGCATAATTCTCTTGTTCTTACACTATTCGACTAGTTTTCTAGCTGTGAGTCCAGTTTTCAGTGTCTGATAGAAGCTTTGGCTGGGGGATGGTGAGGTTGTGACATCAATGAGCAGTCATCAGACTGTAATACCTCAGTGCTTTTGTGCAATAGCGTGGCCAACAAATCTACAGGTACCTCTGCAATCTCATTGGAGCATTGGGTATTTGGACCAGTAATAGCCAGTTAATGGCAATGTCATTGGCTTAGGTTTAACAGATCAATCAAGTGCTTTTCCATCTCCATGGAATGAAGCAAGGCTTGAGCCCAGAAAGGCAAGAACTAAAACAGTTGGTTAGTGAGAGTAATAAGTTCAAACATATAGTACACATACATACAGACATCTACTGTATGGTACGTCAATTATTAGTTTGAAAGTTAAACATTTAAGTAAAGTATTTATTTAAGAAAAACAGAAGATTGAGATGCATAAAAACTCACTGAAATGTATTAGTCAGATAACCCCCTTGAGAAGAGTCGTCCTATTTTTTAGGGGGTTCTAAAAAAAAGAATACACAGACTATACAAAATTAAAGATAAAAAAACAACAGAGACTAGACAAACAAGAGGGGAACACATTCAAACCATGATCTACATTGAATATGATATTCATCATAGATTAGTAAAGCTTTCACTCTAATCGCCCAGCCGGCTACTGCCTAAAATCATTTTGTTCATACCCTGTCCATCTCTGACAAGGGCATTTCTGATGGCAAGGCTAATGGAGGATTCATTACCTGAACGTGAACACATTGTAAACTGAATACCGATACAGAAGCAGCTTTGAAACAGCCAGTCCATGTCCATGCATCAGTCAAGAGAATAGATGCTATTGCATTATGACTTGTCACAAACCCAATGAAGAGCTTTAACGCTGCTTTTGGCTGACTGCTTTACTGTTAAACTTTATCAGAGCAGTTTACAGTGAAACTGTTATTCCCACAATGCCATCCCATCTCCTATGGCTAGAGAGTGGATAGCTACAGCAGCAAGCGTTACTGAGGCAAACCACAGTGTTAATCACAGTTTTACTGCTGCCGGGGTTTTGCTTTCAGAAAATGAGGCTTGTTTGGGGGGTCGTATTTTTTGCTCAGTTGCAGGGAAGATTCTTTCCACACCATTAGTACTCCCTGCTGAGCTGTTCCATCCAGGTCCACTACTGTATTAATACAGTATAGCCTGCTGCACTTCCATCTGCCATCAGCACAACTACACATGGACGCATCAGCACATTATAGGGGATATGGCATAGGTGCTCTGGCTGCTGTAGTACATGGTTTTATGGGCTGTAGGGGGTACAAAAAGTCACTCATATTGTTGGATATTCTAGCTCAAAGGACCTCTGAAGGGCAGTGGGGATACAGGGAGAGAGAGAGAGAGAGAGAGAGTGAGAGAGAGACGTTGAATAAAAAGATGGCAAACAGACAGTAACCAGAGTATGTTCGAAAAAGGCACAAGATGAGAAGGAAAGTGAAACGACAGGTGAGAGCATGAGAAAAGTAGCAATGTTGATGACAATCAACAGTCACCCACATTGGAAACAGATTCCGTGCTCATAAACAGATAATTGGCATAGTAGAAGTAGTACTAGTAGTATAGTTAGGCTAATGATATTTAATCAAGATGCAGCTCTATACAGTAGTATGATAGCGCTCAAAGAAACCAGAATGCTTTCTCTGTGTAACTTTTCTTTTCTCTTTAAATAATTCATTCAGGTCTTGAAGAAAATGTTTTGTTTTGTCTCGTTTTCAGTGACAAATAAAACGGTAACGGTTAGGCTCATTTGAACATAAAAGAAGTGATTAAGACCTAAAGGATGCCAAATGGTGCGAACAAAACAAATGTTTAAATTACAAATGATTTGCTCTTTACAGCAAGTGCAGACTATCATTATGAGCATAGACACTCGCACACAAATCCTGTGCAATTGACAAAGCTGTGATTTAAAGCCCACCTCCAGTATTGCACCGTAATGGGCCACATGTATTCACTCTGCAGCCAACAAGGATATGAATTACCACACCATGGCATATTTTGTGGAGTTACAGCGCTTTTCAATCGACTTGATTGTTTCCATTATAATCTATGGAGTCTCGACTGCAGAGATTGCCAAAACTGTAAACGGAATTGTTTGATTCACATTATGGGAGAGATGGGAAAATTAGGTTCAGGTCAAAAATGGCTAACTAATTCTGCTATAGCTGACAAACCCATTTAGTCAACAAAAAAAATGCATATTCAGTGTTATAACTACAACAATGCTTCGCCAATTAATCAACACAAGTCTCGCATTGAAGACCCAAACAACTTCAAAAGATAAATTCTAATCCCAAATGTCCCAAACACATGGTTCAATCTTCCAAGATGGCAGATGGTATGCAAATAGACTATTTTACTTTTTTTTTTTACATTGGATGCGTGTGTACAGCAGTAGGGAAAACAGTTATACCCTGTGGTCCACAAGGAACATTTTATTCCTTATGAAAACCATTCAAAAAACACCCTTCCTTAATTCCAACCCTATCAACCCGATTGAAAAGATGTGCACTAAGCAATGACCAATCCCCCCCCCCCCCCGCCCAGGGTTTCCTTTTCCTGGTAGAAGCGCATTCATAGCTTATCCCAAAAGCAAACACCAGCATTGACCTAAGCCTGTTGGGGCAGACCAACTGGCAGGACGACTGGCACACTGACACATCCGACTCACCACATTGAAATCTTCAGCGCTGCACTCCATGCCTCGGTAGTAGCAGGAGAGGAGCATGTCTTTGATGTCGTGGCCCGTCCGATCATAGAACTCCATCATGTTGAAGGGGCGGGGCTTGTAGTTGTCAAAGTCAGCTCTCTCCTTCAGGATCTGCAAGACGCTCTCCTCCACCATGTGGGTGTCTCGAATTTCATACCTAGAAGAAAGGATTGAGAATGAGTCTCAAAGTCGCACAAAAGTGTGAATAAATAAGTTAATACTGTGGTATTTTGTATTGTTTTTCGAATACCGCACTGATAATAGAATCTAATTTAAATCCACAACTGTATACTGCAGATACTGTAGATACTGTAGGGGAGAGGCGGAAACGAAGTAACATATTTTTCAATATATCTGAGATTGATAACAATGTCACTATACAACCGTGTACCATTGACCACAAAAATTGACTAAAAAGGGGAGAAAATGTGAAGCCGCTATAACATTAATGCTGTATTTAAATGGTAACATAACAAATATATCGAGACCAATGGATTGCTACTTTACAATGGCTATGGGAGCTGTTGTGCCAAACACCAGTTCCTATCTCGCCAATAGGGGTTAGCTCTCTACATCCTAGGTGTAAGGTGTGCTGGTACAAGCCCAGGACCTTGCCAAGAGGCAACAGTGCTGAGCCTCCATTCCATTTGTAAAGCATTTAAACGTTATATAACCTTTTTTTCAAAGTTACGTTTCTCTTTTAAGTGAATAATTATTACAAAGCGTTTTTTTTTTATTCTGTCCTTTGACCACCCTCTGTAAAGTCTATTATCTTCAAAAATAAAAATACTAAGATACTCACTAATTAGCTAAAAATAAAAATGTCTTCAGGGGACTTAACTTACAGACAATCAGTAGAATGGATATAATGAATCCTTTGCTGAGCCAAAGAAGTGGTTGCACTAGAAGGCACACTGCTCTACAGTATGTGCACATCTCTTAATTGTATTTTATTGATCTGTCTGTGTATATTATCAACTTGTCAGTAACTGTCTGGCATCTCAGATCTGACGTGCACATCATTATGGGTAATATAAAAGGCAAAACAAATTAAAATACAAACTGCTCATTATTGAAAGTGTTTTTAAAGCAGCTTTAAGGAGTCTTGCAGATGACAGCTTTTCGCAGAGTGAACACTACATTTGCCATAAGTTACCTCTTTGCAAATAGCGACCTCTAATCTCTGGAGTGGAGGTTTAGCGTGAAAGAACTGCAAAATGTTCTGCAAGAGCTAAAATATTGTTTACCTGCCACCAAACAGAATGAAATTAAATGAAATATTCACTACGTGATACTGTGCGCTATCATTTAGAATGAGGGGTAAAGGCTCTCCAAAATGCTCATCATTTTGAAGGTAGGTGGCAATCAGTTTGCACTTCAGGTTGAACAGCCTTGTTGCTGAATATACAGTCCAAAGAGATTGCCGCTATTGTTTTAGACAAAAGTCACATACAGAGCGGCACAATATTGTCATCAATTTCACCACTGGAACAGGAAAGGGTGGCACCTCAAAGATAGGAACGGTGCACTCGCAAAAATGGCACCTGAAACATCTGAACTACCTATAGACATCAAACGTTAGCACATTTAACAAGCTACTAAGGTGCTTAGCTGCAGCCTAAAGTTGATGGCCCCACACACACACACAAACACACACACACACACTATCCTGCCACTGATGTTTTCCTTTACTTTTAAAAACCGCTCAGTCAATGTATTGTACTGTGTGTTTACTTCAGTGGATAAATCATTCAGCGATTTAAGGGATGACTGAGTCTGGTTCAGCTGTTGGTGAGAGTCGACACATATTGATTCAGACTGGTGTTGTGCCAAGTTTTGCATGCCTTCAGGGAAATGTATGGTTCAGGCTTGAGTCCGGGGAGGATGGTGGCTACATGGGGATTGTGTCAGTAGAGTGCTCATGTTATATTATAAAGGAAACACACACATACAGTTACTGTAATATAGTGTAATTCCAAAGCTGAAGATGAGTGTCGCATTATCTCCATCAAGGTGACATTTAATACAAGTTATACAAGTATATCGTCCTTCCTATTACCTTCATTCCTATTACCTTCATATTACTTTCATTATTCCGAATACTCAAAAGGAAGGTGGAAAGTATAAATCTGGCATCTTCTGTTGCTGACTTGGTGGACGGAGGCTTAAGTCAGGCTAGGGTGTCGCTTTGGGCCTACGTAAAGTACGGGGAAATATCCCCCTGCTCAGTGTTAGAACATCAACACCCATTCTAACGGGAAGATCCAGTCTGCTGTGGCATAGTCAACTTAATTAAATTGTATCCCAGGCCTCCGACTTACAAGCAACAACACAAAGCTGCCAGAAGAGCACTTAAGACTCAGTTCTTAGATCCCACAGTTGTGAGGCTCTAGCTGAAACAGATACAACCACAATATCAGTGTGGATTCTTAATATTGCCCTGACACGGCTCTCTAAAGCAATCGTCGTACACTAACTGTGTGGGAGTGGAGGGGTAGAAAATTAGATTATGTATGGGCCACAAGCACTTTAATTTCTAACAGAGTAAAAAGAACGAAGGAGAATCTGCATTGCTAATAAATACACCCACCGATCACTGGTCAACTAACTGTCCTGAAGGAATTCATATTTTATTGGTATTCTTTGGTTACTGGACTCTAAATGATATACCAAGTACATTTACATTTACATTTACAGCATTTAGCAGACGCTTTTATCCAAAGCGACTTACAATTACAAGTACTTGTAATCTCTAATATAATAACTAATATAATAATTAGTAAATTCTAAAGACTATATGAACTGGTGTGGCTCTATGCAAAGACTTTCCCCAAGCATTTTCAAAACATGTGTACATCTCTGGTGCATCTTATCAATGGCACACTACAGACCGAGTTACCATGCAACTCTCAAGAAAGAATCAATATAAAGAATCAAAAATGCAAAGTGAGCAATTGAACAGACTGCAAACAATGTAAGCATAGTATTGCAATAGAAAAGTACACATTACTCTAAATGTATAGCATGTAAATGATGTGTTAACAGCATAGTCTCATCATCACTGTCGTCTGTTTTTCCAGTGAAAAAAGGAAAAAGAGGATCCACTTGCAAGAGGTAATAAGGTCAAATAAGTTTACGTACTACAAGGATCAGAACAAAACAGCCAATCAAAAAGGTTCAGAAACTGAAAAATACTTAACATGAGTACACAGGAGCTAGAGCACATGGTAGCATACCAAGACCAAGTAAAGGCCAAAGTATAGTATCCAACGCGTGGCCTCGCGCAATGCGGACAAGCGCTCAGGCTCTTCGTAGTACCCTTGCGGACATATCTCAGCGCACGAGTTCAACGTATGCGCACTACCACTGTATTTTGATACCCCACCTGGCCTACTAATGGGCCTACAGAGCACGCTCGGTGTCACGTAGTGTTCCACGGACACGTATACTTGGCCTTAACAAATAAGCAAATTTTTTCTGTATCCGAATACTCATACTGCCTAACTATATAGTATAGTACATCACAATCCGTAGGTTGAATACTCAGTAGGCATTTAGCAGTAGTCGAATTGTCCTACTACTTCCATTAATATTGTGTGTAATTTCAACGGAAGTATGTGTAATTTGTGTGTAATTTAAAAAAGTGTTTCTTCTAAAAAAAAAGGGTTCTTAGAGTACGTTAGTCCATACTGAGTATTCGGATGCAGCCTTAGACAAACTACAGTAAATAGGCATTCAAAATGGCCACCGATGAGTCCCAGTTGTGCTCTGCTGCTTCACTGGTGTCTCCTGGAACTGCTCCTTGCTGGCGCCCCCCGGTGGTCAGGAGGCACCATGACAATCGTCTCTTTGTACGTCAGCCCAATGAGAATCTTGTCCCTATAGTAGTGTTGGGAAGCATACCGATACTAGAAAGGTATTGCGATACCCTACAGTTAAAAACATCACAATACCCAAATTTATTAGTATTTATAAGAGCCGTATTTCCAGTGTGTGAATGTGCTCTGCTTCCACTGTGCAGGCGTGCCTGCCGTGCCTCTCTGTGGGTGTGCCATTTCTTTCTCTCATGCATGCGGCAGCTTTCATGTGATGTGACAAAATGAGAGGCATTATGAGAGCCACCACAGCTTGTCGAAAAACAAGACGCAAGACATCGCCGACA
>JAOEHI010000020.1:2229634-2240083 GCA_025447815.1 Percopsis transmontana
TGTGATGTGACAAAATGAGAGGCATTATGAGAGCCACCACAGCTTGTCGAAAAACAAGACGCAAGACATCGCCGACAGTGAGGGCACCACGAGGCAGTCTGTAAAAAACAATTTCAAACCGTGGGAACATGTCAAACTTGGCTAAGCACCTTGCCGACAGATGGGGAGATGTATAAAGAATTAAAAGACCGACAGGTCACGAATGTGATAGATAACATAATTAGCCCCTGCCCCCCAATATAATTCTAAGGAGTGTGATTTATTTTGTCATAAGCTAACTTTTTTCACTATTGGAGTTTGACGACGCAATTAAGGCCAATGATAACTGTCTAATTTAGTTTCTATGCAAGAGCAACGTTCACACTGGCAACGTTACCTTTACCATAACTTGTAAAATGCTATAAAAATAAGGCGTTAGTATGCAGTATCAACAACACCAATTGTGCAATCCTGTAATAGGTCATTTCAGTAGTATAGTATAGTAGTATAACAACAATAGTTTTGATAATATATATTTTGCAACTGTTGCAAGTCCGTTGCCCCAAGTGTGGCCTCTGCTATGCGGAAGCAGCCAACTTACATTTCTATATACATTGAAAAGTTCCAATTGAAAATAAAAGACAAACATTGTCAAACATAAAATACTATGTATACAACAAAGTAAACATGAAAAACAGGGCACATTTTAAGATAAACAAGTTTAGTGCAAGTAAAATATACTTTGACCTTGGTCAGTTGATAAAACTCATTTTGGCAGCGGACTCTGTATTTCCACTGCCTATTTCACTGCCTTTCGATTGCCTTATAATTTGATTCGCTTGAAAATAATAATAATAATAATTTAAAAAAAAACAGATATTTGCAAAAATAAAATTAACTGCTCGAGTGGCATTTTACTAAAATGGAGTGAAGACTATGGTAGCATAGGTCAATACAGGACACATGCCCAGCCCACCACTGTTAACAGATACAGTATAGCCTGTTCCACAAATGCCATGAGGTGCCCTTTTCTCATACGTGTGTTTGTACCTACAGTAAAACTATTCCACCGCCACACAATGTCCAATGTCATTAGTCACAGAGAGAGTATAACTGACCAAGCACCAAACAGTAAAGGCATGGCATGTTTCCCCCATGGCCAAACAGATGAAAGGGGGAAGAAATACAGAGGAGAAGTGAGCACATGTTTATCGGTGGGACAACACAGTAACTTCACAAACAGCACTAATTACACGGGGATAAAGGCTTGTTCATCACAGAGCTTATGAGACAAAAGTTAATTGCCTCCGCTTGTAGTCCCCTCCCTCTAAGTCCCCTTGTTCCAAAGTCACTCTAGTTGGAGTGCCACTGCTCCCTAGTTTGATTGTCCTTTCTCCTGTTTAATTGGGGCTGGTTTCTGGTGCATCTCTTTCACAAAATATGTCCCCGTATATGCTCATAGCAGGTCGGCCAGACGCGTTCTGCTGTTGACATGCTAATAGGGTGCCATCGTGGTTAACAGTACGCACATAAAGAAACAAATCCACAGAAATTTGCTTCGGCTTATGCCTAGACTATATATAGCATTAGAACTGCACCCCGCAGCTGTCGAGTCCCATCCCAAATTCCTGTAATGTTATCACTAGTAATCTGAATGTATAGAGAGCGAAAGCACAGGGCAACATTGTTCAGTATCACCAACATTGCGTTTGTGACATTCCCATAGGAAGCTAACACAGAGGTTCCATTCCAACTATGTGCTAGGCTGCAAAGCTCTGCGGATCAATACACTAAAAATACACACTCAGTGATGCCCAAATGGCATTTAGATGCGTTTATCTTAATATTTTTTATAATGTATCTCGGTGCACATATACAGTATTTGCCTCTATGTATTTGTTAGTCTGTGCGCATGTCTTACCGCTTGGGCAGGGAATATTGAATGGAGGGTGAGGTGATCACTGTTAATATATACGTGGTTAGAATAAACTATGTGACTATAGGAATATACCCCACAAAGCCACACTGCAGGGCTTTGAAAAGGAATTAATCAACTGTAGAGTCGGGGAATACAACAATAGAATGTGCAGTTGTCACCGTTGCTGAAAAATGATCAAAGCAAGGGGTGTAAAAAACAACTGTAATGGGAGGGAACGCTGTTGTAAATCGCACATGAATTCTTGCTCCCTGTGTATCCTGAGTAGGGGATTTGAATGCGTTCTCCAGCTGAATAATTCACAGCGTGTCAACAGTAAATTAGGGATAAAGTTGGAGAATTTCTTCACCGCACTACAGTATAACTTCTAAATATCACAAAATGTGATATTTTGTCAAACCTAGTCCTATAGTGCTGGGAGAATTAATAATTATTTTTACAGTTGGGACACCTATGGTAAATAAAGTTAAAGGCCCAATCCGTTACTTCTTCGCTGCAGCAGTTATGTTGAGTATTAAAAAAACTAAATGCTAGTCGCTTCAGTCTCACTTACAAAGCAGCTCTGGCTTTCAGCTAGGGGTGAACCGTATAAACGGTATAGAAAGTACACCGGTATGAAATTTTCCAATGGTATAGATTTTGTCTATACCGTGCTGACCTGTAGAGGCCTAATTGAGGCAACCATGCCATACTACATACAGCAAAAATGCATGGTGGTGTACGGCGCATTGAAAATGGTCCACATATGGACATGTCAGCAATGCAAAAAGTGTGTGCTTTGGAATTAGCAATCTTTATAACTACATCGACACACACAAAAACACTGCATTTATATTGAAATTTTAAGAAAAACGAATATACCTATACCGTGGTATAGGTATATACCGTTACCTTAGTTACCGTCCATGCTTGAAATTATACCAGATATAAATTTGAAGCCATACCACCCAGCCCCACTTTCAGCCTTTGCACCATATCAAACACAGTTTGATAGCTACCAGTGTCCAGTCTGAATCAACGTTCCCGTCCCAACGGCAGAAAAGAGCAATTTACAAGTGAAAGTCAAATGTGGCTGAGCTGCAGCTCAGCCACATGACCGCTGTCCCCCGCTTCCCTAAACATTTCTAAACAGAATTATTACAGTACTCCCCAGTTAAGGGATTAAAAACGAATTTGTTTCATGACACAAAATACAGCCGAGTTACTGGTCGCAAACCTCTTCTATCATCCTACAAAATCATATTGCTCTGTCTCCACACCAAAGTACAGGTACAAAACAAAGTTGAAATAAGCAAATTTGGGGGGGTTTACATTATCATACAGTAGGCTCATGGTTAGGGTGGTTGACACCTAACCAAAAGGTAATGGGTTTGATCCCCGATAAGCCCAGCCTACCTGTAAGTATCCTTGAGCAAAATGCTTAACTCCTATCTCCTCCCTACTTCCTACCTCCCTTGTGTCCTCTGAATTTGACCCAATCCTACTGTAGCAACTTAGCACTGTAGCAGTAGGCTGCTACAGTGTGACACCAGAGAACCAACTCCTGTTCTAATGCCAATGCATTGGTCAAGGGCAGCCTCAGAACAGTGGTCTTGTAAAGCCATGTGAGCATGTAACTACGATAAATAAACATGTAACCTTGAGCAGCAGCTAGTGGGGCAGGACAGGTTAGTGGTTAGGATTATCATCTCTCAAACGAAAGGTCCCAGGTTCGATCCAAAACATGTGTATCTGCAAGCATCCTTGACCTTATTCTATAGGCTGAATCCTTATTTCAATTAGCGATGAATAGCACCAAAAGTATAAGGTTACTTTAAAAGCAGATACAAGGAGTTTTGCAGAAGTGATAGTGTTTCTCAGAATAAAGACCACAGCCGTTTTGTAAGCTATAGCAAGGGGGAAATATAGCAATAATGTTTTAGTCTTCATGTTGTCAGATTCTGCAGCAGATGCAACCCGGTGCCAACCATTTGGAATCTTTTAAATGAAATAGCCAACTTTAATGCCAATGGTCTCATTTCCCAATGTCCGATACAATATTGTATCACAAAAACTTGAAGACTGATCGGAAAATAGCAGAATAGTCCTTGTAGCTGCTATAAAGGTTGAAGTCTGTGTGGATTGTAGTCAACATGATTTGTAGTGTAAAGTATGTCCATTTTTCTGAATTAGTTCTGGACAAAGTAATTTCATGTTCACAGCACCTTAAAAGGGTTTGCATGTTTTGAATGTGCAGCCTGCAGGGACAGATGTGAAAATCCCTACAGTATACTGTAAACTTTAGTGTGACATTTAAAAAAAGAAGAAGCTTTAGGCTTTAGGCTACTGTGCGCTCACACCTGCAGCGACTTCAAGAGACAAAGCGGCCGCAAGTCATTCATTTCCATTTGCTGGGCTACACTAAACGACAAAAAAAGTTCAGCCAACTCTATGCAAATGAGGGTCGACAGAGTCGGAAAATCAGAGGGCAGGTGTGGTCCTCGTATATTCCTTCGCTGTGAAACATTTTCTTAAACTTTAGTTCCTATAGCATTTTAGTTTACATTGCAATTTAGTTCCCGATAGCGGAAAGGGAGGAGAGACTAATCGCAGCTGTTGCTGGCTTTCCTGTTCTCTACGATGCGTCCCTGTTAATTTGCATGTCGCTGCCGGCAGAGCAGGGTGGCGACAGCCACTCAGCGACTTCCAGCGACTTCTCTGCCGGTGTGAGCGCAGCATCACAGCGACAAAGTCTCTGTCGGTGTGAGCGCAGCGTTAGTAACATCAATGTCACGTTGCTAAAACTTGGATGTGCTTTTAACATTCACATCATACAATTGTTTGGTAATAATAATTCATCTTATATTTGAATATCACCAGCCTTTTCTTTATAGAGGAAACGTTGGTTTCTTGTAAAAAGGAAGGGTTTTGTAAAATAAAGAAGAAACTGGGATTTTCTCAGACTAAAGTCAAGCAACCTAGAGTTCAAAAACAGGAGACACTGGCACCTGCTTAGAGAACTTCGTAAAAAAATAGGTGTAATCCTGTGTATAGGTGTAATCCTAAACCACAGGTACACACGCAAATAAACACACACACGAACAACACACCTTCCGTTAAGTAAGGCCAGGAGCTCCCCAGCGTGGTACAGGTCATTGCGCGTCACCCGGCTGAAGCGGAAGGAGTTCAGGTTGCAGAAGGTGACCGCCGGGAAGATCATCTGGGCTGCCGCCACCTCGTCCAGCTTGGTGACATGGGGGTACTGGAAGTACAACTGTACACGGTCCACACACACCAGTACCAGCACACCCAGAGATCCTAAGAAGAATAAAATCCACAAGCTGCGCTTCACACACATCCGTTCATAAGTGAACATGTGCGAGAACCCGTGCAGCGTGGACCTGCTCGCGAAAACTTCTATGGGAACCGGAGGCTTGTACTCCGTGTCTTCTGTTTCTGTATTGAGATCCATGACGACTAGCGAGTTTAGAGGATAAATAACAGGATAGCCTTTATAGGCAAGGGGTCTTTTAATTGGGAGGTGGTTAAGCTGCAAGTTCACGCCCTTCTACGCATTCTTCATCTCTTCAACCAGTCCTTCTAAAATGTTGCGTCACTGACAACCGGCAAAACAACACAATATCCAGAGCAGTCCAGCTACTTCAGAGCATTTATCAAGCGATTCAGAGCTATAAGAAGGCCTATAGGCCAGTCACAAATTTGGATTGAATCACAAGCAAATAAAAGGGGATGTGTCCGCGTGCTTTACCTCGGTTTGGGTCACATTCTAATAATGAAACCCAGAGCGCGCATGGATAGAATCTAACGCTGTTCTCTACTTGCGCACTACCGGAACGTTTGGCAAGCAGTAAGTTGATGTTCTTCTTCCAGACCCAAAAAATGCAAGTATCGATATGACGGAAAGAACACAGAGAAATGTGCTACAATTCAAATAAAAAAACAATGAAAGACGATTCTAGTTGCTAGTCTACATTGGTTTTCTTGTTTTTCGTCCAATGCTACAATTTTATAGTAATGTATAGTTAAAATAAACCTTCAGAAAACAATAATCGGAATGTTCTGGATTTCATCCAGACCTTGCAGCTGCATCAGAGAAGAGCGGAGTCTGGCAATTCGCTGGTGCGCGACTGCATGCTTGCGTTGTGTCCTCCGAGCAGCAGTCACAACAATGCAGGGACAATTACTCCTTTTTATTCATGCGTGTTTAGCTCCCATAGCAAGGTCTTCGGTTAACCTTTGCGATAAAAAGGCTAATCCTGAAAAGACCAGCGCAAGAAAATGAATTCTCGGGGAAGCTCCGAGGCTGTAGTGGTTTGGTCGGATCAATTAAATTCGCCCCAAACGGCAGAGAGCAAGGATTGGACGGCACGTGTAGCCTACACTGTGTGACGGAGTTGGTTGCGCGATTCGCACCATGTACAGTAGTCTGTTATAAAGCAGTTCATTGGATATACTATTGATATAGCTTATGTCTGTAGGCGACTCCGTGTTAATATGAAACAAACGCGGCACACTCACACAACACAGGCGCAGAGACCCACTGCGCGCTCTCTCACACTCGCTCACTCATTAACTCACACACATACAGTACACTAAAATGCATACATACTAATATGAACACTGATATGGTTCAAACACTTCAACAAATCTATTTTCTCTACTGCCCAAATGTATCTTCCAGGGAGAATGTGCCAGCCAAGTAGGCAGTCTAAAAGGCAGATGTGCTGCAAGACTGTCAGTGCCAAATCTGTCACAGAAACCCTATTGCCAAGAGGCGAGAAGAGCTCATCCATGAAATTCCTTATAATGTGTCCATAATTGCCATTTGCCATAGTATTGACTGTGACAATATGGCCATCGTCTATAAAGGCAACATATTTTATTGATTAGCTGAAAGATGAGATATGTTCTCCTCCACTGGGCCGATGTAAGTTCTCAGTAGACATGGCAAAACATGCGGGACTGATATCATATATGGAAATAGCAGGCGAGATTTTGATATCAGTTGCCGGGTAATGACTGTAAATAAATATGTATGTTATAGCGATCCAGGTTGCCGTATTACCGCAGCGGTGCTAAAGTAGCCTGCATAGAGGATAGTCATTCCCAGTAGCATTATCGTGTAGTACAGCTCCAACCTTTAAAACTCTTTCATCTTAACAATATTGTGAAGGCACACAGGTAAAGAGAACCTTAAGTGGCACAAAGAACCACATGGAGCCTTTCCGCTTGAGGATAATATTTTATGTGCCAACCAGGTTATCAAGGAAGTCATGCTATATAAAGACAAGGCAACGGTTCACCCTCAAACACATGCTGTAGGAGTGTGTTATACAACACTCCTCAAACTTTTTGACCCGTGACTCCCGAAAAGAAGCCTTGTTTAGCTCGCTGGGGGGTAAACTAATAGTATACACCAAACTAATATTATACACCATTGAAAACATGTATTCACATTTGTTTAATAGATTTAATAATAGACAAAGCATTTGACGGCCCTCAAAATTTCCTGACCCCCCTGAGAACCACTACAGCACACTGTATTGCAGCAATGTGCTCTTTAATTTACAGATAGTTACCATGTCCTTTACTCCCCTGCAATCCTCTTCTCCTCTCCTCTGCTTCCCCCAGCTCACTGCCAGAGCATGCGTGCAGATTGGCTTTTCCATTGGCAGGGAATATTTGGTGCGCCAACCAGCCCGAGGAGAACTGGCAGGGAAGAGGGATACACTCTGGGCTCCAAATGACAGGTCTCTTCAGTTATCGTTCACCAGGCACTGCAGAGGCAGCAAGGGGTTCTTCACCCAGAGAATTTGAATTCCACTTTGACAACCGCATTTCCCTTATTAATCACAAAGTCATTCATATACCCGCTCTATGCTAATCTTGTTTTGGCACTGTACCCATTGATGATGTCATCAGGAGAGGACAAACAAGGTCCTTGATAGACAGATGTCTATTTCTAATAATGAGTATGTACAGGTCCCATCAGATTGAATGCTAAAGGTGGATTTATTCATCAGTCAAGGACAGCCATATCCCCTTTAGAGGAATCTGTTAATTGATGGATATGATACATAGGGTTTTATCATTTACATTCACTATCTTACATGTAATGTTTCTTCTCCTCTCATTTGAAATTACACTAATGTGTGCTAGTCGGCATGGAAAATGGGTCTACACTTCCATGGCCAGATAACCTTTATCGTGCACATGCTAGGTGTTCATATGAGGCTAATGCTCAGAGCAAGTTTTCAATCTTTTATGCATCTATTTTTAATAGCTGCCGGAAGAATTGCCTGGGGAGTATTTTTCACACATTATATACAGTATTACAGTAATAGTTTTGCAGGTAGTACATTTTTCACTTTAATCCTCAGCCTCTACACACTTGCCTTTGGTGGCATGCTAGGCATCACGAACTGCCTCTAAACGGTCTATCCATTCTCTCAGGCGGCTCTGTTCCCACTGTCTGGTTGTGGGAAATGATGGAGGTGGTCAAATACAATTTGTGAATGAGTATGGCCCCTGTCATTCCTTCATTGCTAGCCATCTTCACTGATGGTTGTGTTTGAAAATAGGTTATCCGTCTTTGTTTTGAGCTCAATACAACAATCATTGTTTCCGATGGAGGATTGATTTGCTCATGCTGGTTATAAAAAACATCTAGAATTATCCATAAACACTACATCATATCATAGAAGACAAATAGAACTAGAAAGTATTCACATTTGAGAAGCTGAAACCAGATCATTTTTGGTAGTTTTGGTAACAAAATAATAAATGAATCGATCAAAATAGGTGCCAATTAATTGTTAATTAACTGTTAATTAACTAATTAATTAATTGACTAATCATTTCTGCTCCACATTCAGTTGAAGTAACTTATTTGTATTGCCATGAACTGAAACTGGTGGCTGCCAGGAAGGCGGGAAAAGGCTAACTTACATTACACACTATGGTTGTCTGATTTGTTTTAGCTGATTTAAAACTATATAAAATAATCATATATCCAAAAGTAGGCCTATGGTTCTCCACAAAACAGTTACACTATTAACAGACACAAATTCTCAATAACCCACAGTGCTAAAGCCCAACCACCCCACCTCTATTCTCTATTTTCAGTGTATGGCCTATAGGTGAACGTCATGAAATGTGTGATAGCTATAGTATTATTATTACTGCTATTATTTTCTACAATTAATAGAATCCTAATTTAATACTGTGGAGCCGACATGCATACAGTATACATACAGTACCAAATAAAATAAAAAATGCTGGCAAATAAATAAAAAATAATAATAAATAATAAATGCAATTGCAGTAATTGAGACCTTTTCAATTAGTATATTACAGCCAAAATTGAAATCTCAAAATTGCGCAACCATAACTTATGTTACTCTTTTCTGTAGACTGGCATCCAAACAGTAGAACCGAAGTGCTATTCTAATGCCATAACCACTTTCTAGCAGACCCACCTCTTCAGAAACCACCATGGTACCTCGGCCACTGACCTCTCTACCTCAACACTCCCATTAACTGAACCCCTATGACGAATATCTTCTGTCTCCACTTTGCTGGTATTTAGGCTAGCAAATATTTAATGCAATTAGCAATTATTTGAGGATTGATTGGTACAGTAGGTTAATAGGTAATGAATGTTGTAAAATGTATAGCTAAGCTGGCTCTGATGACATGCTGCTGTCTTTATTCTAACAAAATGTTTGCTTACGATAACTGTATGACCTGAGTATGACCTATTCAGCTATTGACAAATGTACTAATTGTAAGTCGCTTTGGATGAAGAAGTGTCAGCTAAATAATGTAAATGTAACACATTTACAGTACATTTCCCTTTATAATGATGTAAGCACCAAGAAAACATGGTGCTCGGAATAGCTGTAAACTGTTAAAATGGATTAAGTTTTGAGCTGACCCGTGAACTCATTTCAGTTGCACAATTTTCCGTATTAGTTGTCTCCCGGACAGCCAAAGCCCCATGGACGGTATGGGCCATTCACCTCAGTGTTGTGAATCAACCTCTACTCTCCTGAGGTGTGGAAGATAATCCTAATGGCTTTTCATTAACAATTCATTAAATATTCACATTTAATGTCTCCTTTTCTCTCACTCCATTGCACTCTTAGTCTCTCTGTCCTTATAGGATTTTCTACTGTTCACGTCATAAAGGGTAAATTATAGTGTATCACTCCATGCATTAGATGGATTTCACTAAATGAGCACACAACCAATGTGAGATGAAAACAGTCAATATTTATTTTAGAGAAGAGAACATTTTAAATGAATTTGATAGCAATCACATTTATAGTAAATTATGAACAGTGCGTGTAGAGGTAATTAGGCGAGTTTTGCAGGATTATAATCAATTTGTAAAATGATAGGCATCTTCTTCGTTTACCACAAAATTGTGTGAAAACAGATGACAGATGATCTGCCACTACACATTTATGTCAACACAAGCCAAGACTTGGCAAAATATTAAAGTTAAATTTAATTTATATGCTATATATATA
>JAOEHI010000020.1:2240183-2271106 GCA_025447815.1 Percopsis transmontana
GTGTGAGTGTCTGGGTTTGATAGAGAGAGAGAGAGAGAGACAGAGAGAGAGAGTGTCAGAGAGACAGGGACAGAGAGAGAGAGAGAGAGACAGAGAGAGAGAGAGAGTGTCAGAGAGACAGGGACAGAGAGAGAGAGAGAGAGAGAGACAGAGAGAGAGAGAGTGTCAGAGAGACAGGGACAGAGAGAGAGAGAGAGAGAGATGAGTTGCTGTGTGTGTGTGTGTGTCTGTGTGCTGGAGGGTGAGAGTAAATTGTAAATTGAGTCACCTCTACAAAGTGTGCAATGCAAATCCTACCTCACAGACAGACAATCGGACCACTGTGTCTGTCAGCCTGTGTGTGTGAGTTTGTTTAGGTTTGTGTGTGTGTGTGTGTGTTCAGACAAACACACAGTGGGTTTCAACAGGCCATGATTGGGATGCGAGGGTGCTAGCTTGAAACAAGAAACCGCGGCGTGGTTGCGAGGCCCTCACGGTCCGCCGCGACAGCTGTTTCCCACTCACACCACGGAGCGTCCGCAAACCAAGTGAAAAGTAAATTGCAGTGATGTCATCACTGTGTGACAACACAGTGATGACATCACTGTGTGACAACACACACCAATTGTAATCGAAGGTTTGTTTGTCAAGATGTTGTGGTTGAAGCCAGTGTTACAAAAACACTGTTGTTTTTGGTTAGATAGATAAACAGATAGCTAGAGAGATATATATATAGATAGATGGAACTCTCACCTTTGGGACAGATAAGTATGTGTGTGTGTGTGTGTGTGTGTGTGTGTGTGTGTGTGTGTGTGTGTGTGTGTGTGTGTGTGTGTGTGTGATTTGAATTCCTAGGATGCTCCACACCAAGTCTCTGGGGCGCCCCCCGAGCACAGCACACCTGGACAAGGTGAACTCCAACAGCATGGACTCCTGCATCACCATCCACGACCTCCCGCCCAAAGTCCCCCCGTACTCCAAGCTCCAGGACCTGGCCGGGGCGCGCGCAGCCCCCCGCCTCACCCCCAGCCCGGCCCCTGTGCTTCACATCGACTCCCCCGGCTCTTACACCAACGACATGGCCGGCTCGCCCCTGCTGTACCCCAAGCTGTCCGGCATGCACCGCAGCATGGAGTCTCTGCCCCTCCAGATGAGCGTGCCCTCCTCCAGCGGGAGGTTCTCCAGGACCGAGGCTCCGGAGAGGGAGGAAAGGAGCGCAGGCACTTGGGGTGCTGGGAGCAGGTCATCCCTTAATGTTCCCGAGGGGTAGGTCTGCTATTAAGCGTTCCCAGCGTGCTGGTTTGGAATTGTGGGAAAGTTTATTAAGTTTACTTTCCAGGCCTGGAAAAGTTAGCAAAAATGTGGAAAAATATACACTCTGTTTTAAAATATTAATGGAATTTGGTAATAAATCTCAAATGACCATGTTTCTATGAATTAATTTAGTTCCTAACCTTTAAAAAAAGATATACTGTAGATGCATTGGATAAAGAGAAACGTACCCACACTATAAGCTATTTTCAAAATGCCAACCAAAGATGTTATGGAACAGTTTTTGTACTTCTTTTAAATTAGCGGGAACCCTGAAAGTATTGTAATGTGTTTGATTACGTCCTCAATCTAAATTGACGAAGGTCCCTTCATTTCTTCCCAACAGCTTGCAGACAAACAGAAACACCTTACCGAAGAAAGGCCTAGAGTATGACGTCGTTTTGCATAATATCGCACAACATGCATTTGAATGAGTCCATTTTGATGCACCGTTGCTGTTCCCTAATAGCCACGGTCTTTCCTCAGCCACTACAGCTCCAGCCAGCCAGAAAGCGACGGGGGCAAACAGGGAAGGCGCCACTCCCACACCATAGTCTGCATGACAGACAGCGATAGCCCCCCCCAGCTGCCTTCTCCCACCCACGTGTTCTACCCCGCCTCTAGCAAGGTTCCCCTCACCAACGTGGGTGAGTCCTCCCTCTTTAGCATGGCTGCCAACTGCTAAATGCATTTCCAGTAAAGGCCTCGAAAGCAATAAGACATAAACGTCCTCCGTAAAGCATGTGAGACCGTGTTTGGTTGCTGAAATAAGGGCGGTGAGTTCACAAACGCGACATCTGACAGCCCCTGGAGGAAACGAGAAGGCCCATTTAATTATATTAAAGGCAACTTGTTGATTGGTTAGTTCAGTTGGATCCCGCCCTACATAAAGATCTATGGGAATATCAAACTACTTGCATACAACAACTTGACTAAGCGAGACATAACTATCCCAGGTAAAAAGATCATTTAGAGTTGGCAGCAAATCTAAGAAATTATGCTGCAGATAGAGAGACCATGTGTTGGTGGGGGGGGGGGGGGTCAAGTTGGACTATATTTAGCACTTTGACTGTTGTGGGACATTAGTCTCCTCTTACCTGAGTCAACAGAACAAAATACCAACTGTAGATGTGTGTGTGTTTGTGTGGCGCGTGCATGGTTAGCCTACAGTGCCATGCCTAGGAACGGTATCCCGTCTTACCCAATCTCTCTCATTTTTAGTTGCACCAATCTCGAGCGGCAGCCCCAGGATAACTCGCTCCAACAGCATAGGCCCACCCAGTGACTCCACATACGATCTCTATGGCTCCTCGCCCACGGGCAGCAGTCTGTCTCTGGCTGACCGGCCTAAAAGCATGATGCGCTCCGGGTCTTTCCGTGAGCCCGGGGAAGATGGTGAGCCCCCACCTCCCTACCAGGGGCTGCCACCCCGTGTAGCCTTAGATACAACTAAACTGTCTGTTTTATGCTCCACGCCATCTGTCAAACCTCTTTATCTTAAATTGGAAAATGTGGACCCACTGCGGGTCCCGTAATTTAAAACCATAATTTTGTTATGTAAGGGTTTAAAAGGGTGACCGGGTTTCCTTTTTTAGCACAGTTGGAGAAAATTCTGCACATAGCTATTTTAATCAGTAATGTATAGTGGCTTGTCATTGACATTGCTTTAACAGAGCATATATACTGAATAAAGAATACTGATATGAAGTATAGCAGGCTAACAAAACAAAAACATGTATGAGGCCCCTGCATGATGAGTTTACACACCAACATGTCATTTTTACCGCAATAATCTCTCCTTGTCTTTTTTCAGTGCATGGCTCTGTGCTCTCATTGGCATCTAACGCATCATCCAACTACTCTGCGGTGAGTAGCCAAAAATTGTTGCTGATATTATTCCACTTGCTGTTACTGGTGGTGTTCTGTTATGTAGAGTTAGATGCTTTGACCTCGTGTCCCAACAATATCAATATTGCTCTCTTTTCGACCATCTGAGGTTTCTAAAGCTGGCAAAACTATAATTTAAAGAGTTCTTTAAAAAGTAACTATAGTAATCATGACTACAGCGTGACAACATTAATTCAGAATTGCATTGTCCTTTTTTCCCAAATTCTGTGCAACTAGCAACTAGTTGGGTTAAATTTTGAGGTTTTCAAATATTTTACATTACAACAACAACAATAACCAACATATTCCAAATATTTTTTTCTAAACGTAGATATATTAAAAAGAGAGGCCACTAAATAATACAATTTGGTTACTAGTACTGGCTAATCGTACCTAGTTTATAATTCACGCCTGGTATTCCTGAGATTAATTGACCATGTCCATGTCTAGTTTCCTTGCCTTGTCCCTAAAGCTCTGTTCTTCCTTCTTCCTTCTTCCTCTTCATTTATTGCCTTTACCATGCGTTCTTTAGAATGAGGAGCGAATACAAGGGGAGGTAAGGCCTAAACGCCATACGCCATATACTTGATGCTTATCTTCTACACGATCTATGCTGTTTACCAGTCCATCTGGTCATCTCACTCCATTGTGTTTTAGTACTCAGTGACGTCTTTAATTTTCATAAGAAGTTCATAATTTGCTTTATTCAATCATTTCTTCTAACATGTTCTAACCTGTCCTGTTGTCTTGAACCATCTGCCTCTTTTACATAATAAGTGAGAGTTTTCAGTTTCACTCAATGGTTGAATTTTTATTGCTGCATTACATTATGGAAAAAAAGAATAATTACAAATAGATACTTTCCAACATGCTTTAGTTATAAATATGCTTATAACTATACTGTATGTACAGTTTATTCATGTATGGGTGAGTGTTGTAGCTTTCTATGCTAGAATATACATAACATAACCATGACATATACAAATATTATTTTATAACCCTGATCAAAAGGTCAGTAAACATTGGAATTTGACTAAGGAATACATTCCTCATAATCGGTCATAATTTTGCCTCCTCAGCAAATCCGCAAATTGAGGCGGGAGTTGGAGAGTTCACAGGAGAAGGTTGCCAACTTGACCACCCAGCTGTCTGCCAATGTACGTAATGTTACGATACGTGCCATTAGAGCAACATACTTGTTTTTTAGCTCATTCTATTTGTGCATCGCTGAACAGGTTTTAACCTCACCACTTAACACTTTTACTCACCTGGCTTTGCTTATTCTGTTAGCTTCCCTTTAGCTAGTGCCTGCAATTTTGAATAATTCTCAAAATTGCTTTGTTTTTGTACAACGGTATTTGCTTAATATTTGCTTTAGATTTCAAAGACTAATACAACAATTATATGAATGCTAACAATCACTTTGGCGTTGTTTAGTGTTTGTGGTTCATGTAATTTGACTGATTTCCGAATTACGTGCACTTAACCACCGACCCTGGTTCACTAGAAACAAGTATGAATTACTGAGAAATACTGGAATATTCACTGTGAATTTCCATCACTCAAATAGCTGGCGTCTGCTGAAAACGTGTGTGTGTGTGCGCGCGTGTGTGCGTGTGTGTGTGTGTGTGTGTGTGTGTGTGTGTGTGTGTGTGTGTGTGGCTTTGTATAAAAAGTGCAAGGCCAATCCCATACCTAACACCACTGTCCCTTTCTCCCCTTCACTCTTGGCTATGTTGAATGCTGGACTCGCTGCTGCCCCCTGCCTGCCTTCTTGTGACCCACACTCTTGGATGATGGGTGTAGCAGTTAGGCCAGGTTTGTTGGACTGTTGCTTCCGTAACCCTCTCCATTGCTATCAGAGGTCCCCGTTTGGTTTGCTGTGTGGCACGGCCTTTAATCCGTTCTCAGCTTGAAGCATGTTGACTGTTGTCTTTACATGTGTAGGCCATCAGCTGTTAGGATTCATAAATTTTTTCAGTATACTGTACATGCTAACCTTTTATCATCTACTATAGTTTATATAGCAAATGGTTCCTCCCTTTGCCTCCACCAGGGTTGTCACGAGCCGTGACTCACTTCTTTTGGGCCAAAACCGTCCTAATATAAAATAGGAATTCTAAATATGTTCATAAAGGTCATGCAGAAGTGGACTTTCTACAGGTGCTTGTAATAGATTATTGTCAGAAATAGAAGGCCAGCCTCAAGTTTCAACATGCTCCAATCTGTCCGTCACACCCCATCACCCTTACTTTCCCTCTCATCTTGAACATCTTCCACAGCCGTCCTTCACTCTATCCCCTCCCACTCCTCCCAGCAGATGGAGAAAGCCATTAGCCTCGATGTGCCACTCGCCCATGAGAACGCAGACAGCTTCTATGCATCTTGTGATTCATCTGTTCATTCATCTCTCTCTGTCTCTGTCTCTGTCTCTCTCTGTCTCTCTCTGTCTCTCTCCGTCTGAAGGCTAATCTGGTAGCGGCATTTGAACAGAGTCTGGCGTTGATGACGGCACGCCTCCAGACACTGTCTGTCTCCTCGGAACAGAAGGTATATTCATATGATAGTGTTGGTTTAAAAGAGAATGCTGAATGGCACTTTTTGCATTAAAAAGTCCAATAGATTGATTTAGATGAGCGAATAAGGTTTGAACTGCTATTAATGTAATATAGTGAAATATGACAAATGGACTTTTTAGGTGAACTTGTAGTCCTCCCCTTGATATTGTACAGTATACATGTTTTGTTACAATTTAGTAATTTAGCAGATGCTTTTATCCAAAGCGACTTACAATTACGTGCTGCTATTACATGGAGCAGGTAGGGGTTAGGCATCTTGCTCAAGGATGCTGATAGGTAGGCCACCTCTGGGGCTTGAACCCACGACCTTCCGTCTGGGAGTCCAACACCTAGACCACTATAGACGATCCTGCCCCTCCTTTTGTTACATACTGTACTGTGTTTTTAAAGTTTTGTTACTGCTTGTGTGTCTGTCTATTTATTGTGCACTAGCCTCACCAATGTATGTGCGTAACAAATAAATCCTATTTGGATTCTAAATGCAGAAGTATAGCCAGGTTTAAGTAGGAATGTCGTACACTGTCCACCATTTAAATGCTTTATCTTGAATGTGTTGAATGTGAAACCCTTCAGACAGGTGGCAAAGTAATAAGTAGTCATTTATTGTACATGGAATGGTGTCTTGCTGTTGCAGGACTCTGAGCTTTGTGAGCTGAAGGAGACTATTGAAATCCTGAAAGCCAAAAACACAGAGGCCCAGGAAATCATACAGGTGGCCCTGGATAACCCTGACATTCCACCTAATGGTAAGGGTCAAGCTTAGTGATTAGACCTAACCCTTTCCTTACAAAACACAATAAATCATCAATAAATGACATTAATGGTGATGAGTTTTCCACTTCCACTTCCATTTCCCAATCAGTCTTCTTGTTTTTGTGATGCATCTCTGTGTCTGCATCTGCTGCAAAATCTCCGGAGAGTGGAGGTATCGCTTATACGCAATAGGGCTCATGGGAAACGTAGTCTATATTCCAGGAAAGGCTGTCTTGCGCAAAACTACTCATAGCGCCTTTATGGCTCCATAAGATAACTCTGCATATTGGCGGCACCGTCTGGTCACAAGGTGAAGCTGCATTCCTTTGAAAGGTGCCATATTCTTTTGCCTTTTAGCAGAACTTTTATAGAATATTTTACACGACATGGTTGCAGAAAACATTTGTCACAGTGAGGCAGAGAGCATTGTCTCAATCTCAATTCTGCTTTAATGAAGTTGAAGTGATAGAATAATTGCGTGATGGGATATAATAGAACATTAAGAAGACCCCTTCCACATCTCTGTGTCTTCCGGTCAGAGCTGGAGATCAAGCGTCAGAACTCGTCTGAGAGCATCTCCAGTCTCAACAGCATCACCAGCCACTCCAGTATGGGCAGTCTGAAGGAGCAGGAAGCCAAGAAGAAGAAGAAGAAGAGCTGGGTGAGCACACACAGACAGGCAGGACCTGTCAGTCACCTTGTCCGTACATGCGTTCATTTACAGTTGCTAGATTTGGTGGGCGTGACAAAATTGTATCGTACATGCATCAAGCAATGCATTTATTTATGCATTTATTGATGGATTTATTTATGTCATAATTACAATTACATTTAATTTTGGCACACTTTACTAACTACCTTACTAACTACCGTATCTAAAAAAAGGACAATTTGCACTGTCACATATAATATACTTGCTAGATTTTACGATTGGCAGTTTTTTGCCTTTTATTGGTATATAGCCTGTATTTGCCCTGTAAAATAAAGTATATATTCTTTCATTTTTCATTTGTGTTCCTGCATGTGTGAGATCTTTCCTAGTTTACTCCAATTCTGCTATTAGGTATGACTCTGGTCTCTTTCTCTCATGCTTCCCTGTGTGTTTATTCAGGTATATGAGGTGAGTATTGTTACTGTCTGTATATAGCATTTTAATCCCTGGCCCCTCTTTCCTTATCCAACCCACTTTACAAGTCATACATGCAGAATATTTGGAAAATCTATTTTCGTGTTATACAAATCCAATTCAGCATTATTTACAAATAATTCATTCATTCTCCTGCCACATTTGAATATTTATTCATTTTATCAATACCATCATTATATGGCATTACCATACCATATCCAATCAACAAGGTCATCTTAAAGAGTAACTCCACGCTGTTTTTTTTAACTTCTATTTAGGGCATAACGACGCATTTTTATAAATCACGTAGTAGGCGGAGAGAATCTCATGATGTTTCTCTTTAAGTAGTAATGCGAATATTAAAACAGAAGTCAGTTTATTGGTGATTGTGTTCTTATTTTCATGTCCTCTTCCCTCTTCCAACAGCTACGTAGCTCCTTCAACAAGGCTTTTAGTAAGAAGGGCTCAAAGCCCTCTGGATCTTACGCTGACATCGAAGAGATCGCCACCCCGGAAACCTCGGCTCCCTCCTCTCCCAAGGTCCACCGGGATGTTGACAACCATCCTTCGTCGATGAAATCCTCTGTCTCCGGGTTGTCCTCTGGGTAAATATTTATGCACACAATGCACTATGGTTGGGGCCCCATGTCTTGCGCAAAACTACTCATAGTGCCTTTATAGCTCCATAAGATAACTGCATATTGGCGGCACCGTCTGGTCACAAGGTGAAGCTGCATTCCTTTGAAAGGTGCCATATTCTTTTGCCTTTTAGCAGAACTTTTATAGAATATTTTACACGACATGGTTGCAGAAAACATTTGTCACAGTGAGGCAGAGAGCATTGTCTCAATCTCAATTCTGCTTTAATAAGGTTGAAGTGATAGAATAATAGAATAATTGCGTAATGGGATATAATAGAACATTAAGAAGACCCCTTCTCTCTGGGTTGTCCTCTGGGTAACTATTGATGCACACAACGCACTATGGTTGGGGCCCCCCAGTGGTTCACAGCATGAGTTTGGTGGTTTTTTTTTATTTTTACAAATTATTTTTTAATATAGGGCTAGGGTTACTTTAATAATATGTTAATAACGTGGATACATTTTTGTTTATATTATATATTTATATGGTTGTTTTTTTGATGACGCCATTAAAAGAAGCAGTCTATAGTTTATAGGTGGTCTGACATGTTTGTCAATATCATGTGTGCTGTCTAAATTCATAAATAAATAAAACAATTTGTGGATGATTTTGCTAAGTGGTCAATTATTTCTGGTCGACCTTCTGCAATGTGGCCTGAAGGCTGTGTGAAGGTGGAGAGGCTGGGGACGACAAGATGGTGTCTGACCTACGCACTGAACTCTGGGAGAAAGAGCGGAAGCTCACCGACATCCGACTGGAGGCGCTGAGCTCTGCCCACCAGCTGGAGCAGCTGCAGGAGACCATGTCCAACATGCAGGTATATCACGTGCAGGTGATATATTCTCTTCATTATTCTTACTTTCCCAATATCAAAGAAATGTAAAAAAAAATGTTGTGAAGGTTACTCTGTTTGGCCCATTAGACCACTTCACTTATTGGAGCTGGGTGGTGCTATGCTACAAATCTGCTGTCTCAGGCAGAGCATATGCCACTTACGTGTCTAACCAGTCACATTAACTCAAAACATTTCATACTTAAAGTCCCTTTGGACACTTTTGATTATATTTGGATTGTACAGTGTAATACATAATGAAACATTGTTGAGTCACTGTTGAGACTAGATCCCTAGAAGCCTTACTTTACCATGATATTTTTTTGCTTCTCCTGGTTGAAGCATCTGTGAATACTGCAAATACAGACAGTAAGTATACAGCACAAGGATACATTTCATGTAGGTAACATAGCTAACATCACTGTAGGTGTTCCTTGTTAACTACTGTCTAGTTGTATTTTTGTATCCAGTCCTACAGTATTGTTCAACATAAGTTATCGTTACATTCTGAAGAAAAGTGAAAAGTTTTCCATAGGGGATTTAGCAATTGTAACAACTTTCAAATTTTGACCCCCCCCCTCGAAAAATAAAGAAGAAGTGGTTCACAGCTTGCATGTGCATGCAAAGTCCTCCAACTATGAATGATGTCCTTATGAACTGACTAAGACAATAATGACAGAAAAACACAAAAAAATTGCGTGGAAATTGCGTTTTTAGGAGAGATTATAAAAGAGATTATTTCAAACTCTTAATGTAGGGGCAGGCGGCTCAACTCTCAAAAGGTCAGTCAAAAGGTTCATGGTTTGATCCCCGACATGCCCAGTCTCCCTGCAATAACCCTTGAGCAAGATGCCTAACCCCGACCTGCTCCTTAGTACCTGTAATTGCACTCACTATAAGTGGATACAAGCCTCTGCTAAATGGTCTGACTGTAATTAAAATCATCGTGCAACACTGTAAAAGCATCTCGGAGTGAGTGGTCCAGACATTCAATGACTTTACACACACTGCTAATAAACAACAGACTGCAACCAGCATGCACTGCTATGAGGGCTGATGCCATAACACTGGGTTGTCGTGGCGTTTTGTAGAAGACCGTGGAGAACCTGAAGAGCGAGAACGACCACTTGCGGACGGGCACGTCCCCCATCCCCTCCCCCGGCCCCCCCAGCTCGGCCTCCCAGTCCTCTGGTCTCACGGCGCTGGGGGGCGTGTCGCCACGGCAGTCGGTAGCCATGCACATGCCCAAGAGCTACAGCCGGGGTCTGAGCGACGGCGGCAACTCAGGTAACAGTGTACTTTGAAGCTGTCATGTGACCTCCTAACTCGGCATTTAATAATGGATTTGGCCTACCTGTAAGCATCCTTGAATAAGATGTCTAACCCCTATCTGCTCCATGTAATAGCACCATGTAATTGTATGTCGCTTTGGATAAAAGCGTCTGCTAAATGACCTAATTGTAATTATAATTAGATTTTCATTTAAAATTATGTTTACATTGTGTTTACAGGTTGGGAGAGTTACTATCATATATTTGTTACTACATAGCTATTTATTCAATTTTATACGTATTTATATGTATATAATTTGGGTTATATACAAACAATGTGAAATGCATCAATAAGATACATTTCACATTGAGTAGAGAAGCTAAAAAACATTTATTATGGGACTTGCAGCTTATAGCTTGTTTACCTGATTTTCACCCATTTTCTTTTTTGCTCAACAGAGGTCTTTGCAGACTCTGTCAGCCTGTCTTCACAGCGGGACGACTACCGTGTCAGGGTGGTGGTTTGTGTTGCAGATTTACACGTCTTCAAAGACGTAAGCATTTCTTTGGTGTAAGCATTATTGTTTTAGCTGTAAACCCGGTTGTGAAAGTCTTTTTATAAATGGTTTGATCCTCTTCTTTTTCCCCAGGAGGTTAAACAGCAGGACTTCTTCATTGGTACGGTCCGGGTGAACGGAAGGATGGATTGGGCCATGCTGGACTCTGCTGTCAGTCAGGCGTTTAAGGTGAGGCAGAATCATCAGATAACTTTGTTGAACTTCATCGTTGAAAATTCTTGAATCTCCAAAAAAAATTTATAAATAAAAGCATTTTGTGACCCCTCAGGGGGTCCCCACCCACGCTTTGACAACCGCTAGTCCAAACTGTGCATAAAAATACCACGCTGGCAGGCTGGTACGTTAGCAAGGCAACCTAGTTGCTGACATTTGATTGGCTCAGTTCCCAGACAGCAGCCATACTGCCTGAGTAATTCTGAGCAAGTGCACCTAGCCCCAATGTGTGCTGTGCGTGTTCCAACTTGAAACGGGGAGTGGAAAAATTGCTATTATTAGTCCTAAAAAAAGTCTTATGGACAGTCGTTGAACATCATCAATGAAAATTCTTCAATTTGCTATACTATATAAAAAATGTAAATGAAATAAATAAAAGCATTTTGCGACCCCCCTCAGTGGGTCCCCACCCACACTTAGACAACCTCTAGTCCAAACTGTGCATATAAATTGCTATTATTAGCCCCCGAAAAAAAGGCTCATGGACATTTGTCAATCCATGTATCCTCGTTGTTATGCGTTCATGTTTAACCAACCAACTCACATAAAGTTAGCCAGTCTACCATCATTCATTTGGTCTTACTGGCATTACAGGTGTGCATAGCCAAGGTGGACCCAACCTCCAGCCTGGGTCTCTCTACGGACTCGATCTACAGCTACAGCATGGGTCACATTAAGAGGGTGCTGGGTGGAGAGGCCCCCGAGAGCCAGCCCTCGCGCTGCATGTCCCGGGGCCCCACTAGCATCACTGTGGCCCTCAAAGGTCTGTGGAGAAGTACATTAGTGACCATGTTTAAGAATACACATGCTATATTTTTTACAACTTTTATTTAAAGCTGTGGTGTGTAATATCTGGCCACTGGGGGGCAGAGCAATGAAAAGGATTGCCCCCACACTATGCATACATGGGACTCCAGGGGGGGTGTTTGTGGGCATATGCGTGTGCATGTCATTTACAATTTCACAATTTGCTAATTTTTTTACAATCAAAATAATGTGACCCACGCAATCACGTGCTTTCAAGGGCAATGCTGTACAATAAATGCTGTATAAATAAAGCCTTTTCTGGCTATTAGCGGTATTATGTATACAGTATACACTACACATAGAAATACCTTGTGGTTTAAAAAAAGTTCTACTAGATACTGGATGTTACTCACTGCCACTTGGTAGTGTGGTAGTTTGGTAGTGTGACTCTAAAGTCCTACTGAGAGCAAAATGTAGACGTCAGTCTCCTTATCAGAGCAGCTGCATTTGCGCCTGTCTGTCTGTCTCTGTCCCGGAGACCAAGGCACGCAACACACCAGACTGTGCTTTGTCCACTACTAAATTCTGAGCATGCTTTGAACATGTTTTACATGCCCTTATTGACATTGACCTGTACAGTATGTCTGTTCTCTGCCCCGACCAAAGCATAAACTCTGGCCGTGTGATTTTATCACGAATCATGAACTAGACTATATATATATATTTTTTTTTTTTAAGTGAACAACACAACAAAACCCTCATGTCCTCTTCTAGGAATAAGCAGAAAGCGTCATTTAGTAATATGATGCACACAGCCGCCACACAGCCTCATTTAAAACTGATGCAGATACATGGGGCTTTGGTTCTAAGCTAGAGCATATGTAGAGGTCATTAGTGACTTTAAGCCACAGCTATGATATGTGAGGACCCAGAGAGTGCCGGGTGCTCCACTGGAAGCTGACCCCTCTCCACCTTTGCAAGCTGGAATGCAGGCTGCTAGCGCTGGGGAGCAGCACCACTACAGACTTCTCTTGGGTCTTGGGTAACCCGAACCATGTGCTGCCTGGTGTCAGGCCCAGCCAGCTGGCTTCAGACACCCAGACCACGTAGATGTAAATGAGGAACGCCAGTGGTGCCACGTTGCACGACTGTAGGCTAGTGGGGGGTACACAGACCCCCAACGCTTGATATAGAGGTATTTTCCAGAGCTGAAGGCTGGAAGTCCTACTTGATAATGAAGTACATGGTGAAAGAAATCATATCCAAAACACAATCTTTTCCCGAAGCTCCTCTTGTTTAAAAGATATCTTGCACATAGTATAGGATAATTCCCAAATGGGGCTTCACAGTCGAGATATTTGACTGTGAAAGCAGAGCATACATATCAAGTATCTAACAGCTCTGCGAAGGCAATATCTTTGTTGTTAAGTAGCCGCTTGCCATCATAGCACTGGTTTAGTCACTTTTTATTTATTCACACCAGATAAACATTACCGTGGAGACAGGCAGGAGGAGCTTGAAACCCCTGTGAGCTTATGAATTACACCTTGAAAATACAATGGTAAAGTAATTGACCCCCGGTAAATAATAGATAAGATATATTCACACGGCAGCTAGTTCACAAAATCAAAGAGAATATTATGTGCTCAAAGAATAAATGTGTGAGTGTGCGTGTCGGGGAGTCACAGTATATCACATTGTCCTATCTAACGTACTCTTCTTCTGCAGGTTTGAAAGAGAAGTGTGTGGACAGCCTGGTGTTTGAGACGCTCATCCCCAAGCCCATGATGCAGCACTACATCAGCCTGCTGCTCAAGCACCGCCGGCTCATCCTGGCCGGGCCGAGTGGCACGGGAAAGACCTACCTCACCTCTCGGCTGGCCGAGTACCTGGTGGACCGCAGCACCCGTGAGGTCACCGACGGTATATTGGTCACTTTCAACATGCACCGCCAGTCATGTAAGGTGAGGGAGCTCCATATTCTCCTTCAGGGCTCGAGTCAGGGTGGCGGGGCGGGGCTTGTGAGTTTCAAAATCATATCTTGCAACCCCCCCCCCCCCCCTCCTTGAAAGCCACCGCTATAAGTAACCTGTATAACTCATAATCATAATAATAAGGATTATACAATCTGCCGTGCATCATCTACTATGTTTTGCTCACCAGGATCTGCAGCTCTACCTTTCCAACCTGGCCAATCAGATTGATCGGGAAACCAGCTCATCAGAAATCCCATTAGTCGTTATCCTAGATGATATCCACGATCCTGCTTCTCTCAGTGAACTTGTCAATGGTGCACTGACCTGCAAATATCACAAATGGTAAACCCCAAACACCCTGAGTCTAAACTCTGAACATAAATTAATAATGTGACTGATTCGTGTTTTTCTTCTCTTAGTCCTTACATTATCGGGACCAGCAATCAACCGGTAAAGATGAATGCTAACCATGGTCTTCACCTCAGCTTCAGGTGAGAGACTGTCATCTTAAAGCTACAAGCTGTAACTTTTGGCTATAAACAAATAGACATCTCAACACTATTTATGGCTAATTGAGGCAATATAATAATGTTTTAGCCCACTGCAAATTTGTTAAATCAGAGTCAAACAGCAGTGGCTTTATAGGCAGAACTAAATAAGTGCCCCTCTTGGGCCACAACTATTACAAATTAATTTTATTTACCGCTACTGTCACCAAAATTACCAAAATTACAAAATGCTAGATAGTAGCATAAAGAGACCTATTTATATTTAACCTATTCCTGCAATTGCATATTGTATATTTAAACTTAACCACATGCACATCATGATAGCAAAGATTCCAATTCTCCTACTCTCGTTCTATGGTGCTAATGTAGAATGAGAAATTACTGTTGTAGTCTATGTACTTCACATAGTTTGACAATTACTGGAGCATTGCTCCTGGCTTTGAATATATCTATGGCGTTATCTAGTTAAAAGCTCCTATCCTATCCGGGAATAAATTAGCTAAAGTTAATAAGGCAATTGGAGTTGTACCTGTTGTGGTACCTGTTGTGTTGTGTTGTGTTGTGATGATTGAATTATATTCCTCATCTTGTATATCTATTCCCTGTCTTGTTCTGTATATTTTTTTATGTGATTAATTAACTTTTTTTTTTTTATGTCAAAAAAATCGATACAGTATCGTGGAATAAAATATTGCGATACTCGGCTGTATCTATTTATTAGCACAGCCCTAATATACAGTAGCATGCCTAGTACATTTCATGCTGTGTGTATCTACTGTAGGATGGTGACCTTCTCCAACAATGTGGAGCCAGCCAATGGCTTCCTAGTACGCTACCTGCACAGGAAGCTAATGGAGGCGGAGGATGAGAGGAGCTTGACCAATGAGGACCTGATCAGGGTATTAGACTGGGTCCCCAAACTCTGGTACCACCTGCATGCGTTCCTGGAGAAACACAGCACGTCTGACTTCCTCATTGGTACGAGAAGCTGTCATTGTAAACGCAAAACAAGGATGCATGATTTTTATATAATAGAATGTAGTTTGGTTGGTAATACAATGACACTTGACACAGAATATATTTTACATTTTTCTCACAATTCCTGTAATTCCACTCTCTTTAGGCCCTTGTTTCTTCTTGTCCTGCCCTGTTACGGTGGAGGAGTTTCGATCCTGGTTCATTGACCTTTGGAACCATTCCATAATCCCATACCTTCAGGAGGGGGCCAAGGACGGCATCAAGGTGAGCATGAGACATCTGCAAAGCTAAAGTACAGCATGACTTTTTCTTGTACAGGCACCAATGCTGCTAACCCAGCTACTCCTGATTTATGGACGCGTTTCCATTTGTACCTCTGATTTAGAATCGGTTGTCAAAGTTGGTCCAGCAGGGAAGACGGGCACAACTAAAAGGAGAATAAGTGCCCTTGTCCTCGCCCTAGAAATGACTTTATTATTGTGTGTTATCTTAGGTCCATGGCCAGAAGGCGGTATGGGAGGACCCAGTTGAATGGGTGAGGGGGACTCTGCCATGGCCCTCTGCCCAGCAGGACCAGGCCAAGCTGTTCCACCTGCCTCCACCTAGCATAGCCTCAAGTAGCCCCGGACAGGCCATCGAGGCGAGGCACCAGGAGACCCCACCCAGCTCCATGGAGTCTGACCCGCTGGTAAGACTTTCACCGCGGTTATAGCTAGGGTTCCCACAGTCAGGGAGGTCCTGGAAATGTATGTATTATACAAACACTATAATCACATGTGTGTATACATAGGGTTCATTATTTTGTGCTTTCTTCTTCTGTTTTAGATGGCAATGCTATTAAAACTCCAAGAGGCTGCCAATTACATTGAATCACCTGACAAAGAAGAACCCAGCCTGCCTAAACTTTGAGCACAAGGCTTAAAGACTTCAAATATTACTTTTTATTTTATGTTTTTGGCTGTAAAACACAATGCACATTCAAGACGCAAGTAACCTTCAGAAAACACTTGAAGGTTAATTTGAAATGTAATTCCAGCTCTCAGTAGGTGACACATGATTGGTTATTCAAAAAGTTTAATTCCACTAATTCCACTTTTTTTTAAGTGATTAAATAAATTTAATAAGTGAAGAAATTTTATTTTGAGTGAATGGCATTCAGTACTTATACCAATATAATCCCTTTACCTGCTACTATTCTCCTCAGTACGATTCTCAGACCGGTGCTAACATTTATTCTAACTCAATTTATCAGGTCTTTCCTTCAGCAGTGCTATTTTACACTCAACTGGGCTATGGAGTGAGAGGTCTCGATCCTGGCTCGCCTGGAAAAGAGTATGACGGCATGATGTAGAGTACAGTAAATGTTCAATGCCAGGTTATATAATACATATCTACTGTGTCAGTCTTTGAAGGACAACTTTAACACATATGCAATCCTGAGCTCTCACAGCCCAAGCAGGTTAAACTTCATGAATTAACAGAATGCCTTAATGCAGAGATTTCAGTGTCACCTTCAGTATTAGTGCTTTCGTGTCTAGTGGCTGCTACACATTAACGTTAAAAAACTGTTATATTAATATGTCAAAAGACTGCTCAATGTACATGATTATGGCCAATTGCTTATATATTATGCATTTGGTTTGTAAGACAGAAAATCTAAATTGCTGTCATACTCTTTTACCGCATATTTTTTGCATATTTCTGGCAGACCACTGCAATGTTTCTAAGCAGATATTTTAGTTTCATATCAGGTATTATACACTTACTACACAGGTATTCAAGTACAATGCCCATATAAAGACAAAAAAGCAAGTCTAAGAAAAATGTATTTGCATCAATATTTTTTTTCAATTCCCTTAATTTTCTAAACAAAAAATCTGTTTTATCCCCCAGCATTTACATTAGTTACTGTATATTTTATGTACATAAAATCAGTTTATCTACACTAGTTGCATGGTGCAAATATTTAATATGCTGAACCAAATAATGTACTTAAACTTTAATCTTGCATATTGACTGTCAAGTTAGGGGTCTAAGTTCAATTTCGTATATGAATGTATAGATTTTATGTTTCGCCACACACAGCCATGAAAAATATCACCTAGCAGGTACTTTTAAAATAAAACTCATCACAATGCTCCGCTGTAGAATGATGCATAACAAACATTGATTAAGCAGTGACCTTAAAGCTACCTATCCCTATTTAATTTGTCCTAGAATTTTAAATCTTTCCTCTTTAATATCAGTCATGAATATATCAATATTTAGGTAACTTATGGTGCTCTTCCCTTTTTTAAACAAGTGAACTTGGTTTAGTGTTGATGAATAACCATTATTTAGACGATCAGGGTAGACTAGAAAGAGTTTTGTATACTAAAATTGTCAAGCGTTAGTGAAAGGGTAATGTGAAATAGATAAGTCCTTAAGTCCTGGTCACTTTTAACAAGTGTTATTGTTCAATGGATACAGTGGAAACGTGGAGTAATGTATACAGTATGATGTATGCCCATGTTGATATTGTTGTACAGTATTCATATTTGAAAACTGGTTGACACATTGTCACTAAAATGGCAAAAAAAAAGTTTAAATGCTAACAAGCAACAATCTGTGACTAGATGTTAAAACACTTGGTGTATATTCTTTCGTAGCTAGTCATGATGGGTAAATGTAAACACAGGATCGAGTGTACAGCCTGGAAATGGTGTGTTAGTGTTTTCAAAACCACCATAGACGGTCCATCGAAGACTGAGACATTACTTAGTGTAAATCAGTACTACCAGGCCACTGTGGGGTTGGAGTCTATCAAAGGAGGCTACCAATCTGATTCGTGTACTGTATGCCTTGGCCTTTCTTTGCATTTTTTGCATTTTGTTTTAATTTTATGTCAAACAACTTGTGCCAGCTACCAATTTACTTATTCTGTTTGATTGGTTCCACGTAAGCATAATAGTAGGAGTAAGACATTTTCAAGTAAAAATGTCTTATAGCCAGTGAAGCTCACTGGTATCATGCCAATTAAGATGTATTTTAGTTGGTGTAAATATGTAAGGCATCAGACAGTATTCCCTACACAACCCTCATTGGTTTATGCATATAACAAAAGCCATCATCTCAGCCTTTCATCTAATTCACTGGTTATTGTGCCTGTTGCGCTGTTGTAGCTGTGATGTGTGTGTGTTTGCATCGGTGTATCAGGACTATGCAGCAACTTCTACTGGTGGTAGCAATCCGTACATGACTTAATGAGCAAATGCGTTTTGATTGGCTGTGTCTGATGTTTTTTTCCCCTTTGGACCAAGTAGCATAGCACATCCAGTGAAAGCTTAATTAAGCCAGTTATACTGAGCCTTAATGAAATGGATACTGTTTATTGAGGAGTGTTCCATTGAGACGTCTGTATTGTGTGGTTTAGCCCAAATGATGATGTAATAAATCTTACCACTAGTAACAGCAATGAAGGTACGGTAAATGCAGTAGACAGGCTTATGTTAAAGTATATGGTCCAATAACAATTATTTGCTTTTTTGTATTTTTTGTTTTCTAGAAGCTCAATAGTAAAATGCATGTTTTAGAATTAAAAATTCAAATTAAAACATATTCTTGATAGGGCTGGCAAGAATAAGCACTTATGTTTGAAAAATAAATTAAAAACAATAAAATAAGACTTCATTGGCCAATACAGGTTGCTGAATAGTCGACGCTCATTGTTGACTAAAAATCTAAAAAGATTGACTGCGGTTTAATGTCTAACGTGCAAATGTGATGGGTTTCTAGGTGTTGTAAATGCATGTAAACTGCGACAAGAAAAATGTCACCAATGTATTGTTTATAGGGGATCATTCTAGAAAATGTTTTTCTTTTTAATACTGTATGCTGATATTTGATATTTCTTTTTTTCTAAAGAATCCTTTGTAAAACTTAATTTCTCTATTTTGTACAGGACACCATAATTGTAAAGATTGTAAATAGGTCAACGGTTTCGCGGCAACAATCATTGAAGATAAACAGAATAACATTTTATTTCTCAGCGATAGGTCCAATACACGGAGATGGCATGCTTCTGATGACATATTCATCCACCTATCACTGTTTGTTGAAGTCAATAAAAACATGTCATTATATTCAATCTGTGTGTCCTCTGATTTGTTATATAGTATGCTGACCATGGTTGTCTCAATCTCAAACAGACACAGAACAAATATTACATTTAAATTAGAAGTTTTTCAAAGTTAAATTCTATCTTTTTATAATCTTCTAAAGTAAATGATAAACGGATGAATGCCAGTTACTGGTTTGAAGTCTGTAACCTACAATAAAACTGCCAGGTATCTATTACATAATTCATAAGGGGCGGATCCCCCTCGAGTCCTATATAAGCCCGTCTCTCCCAGAGGAATGATGGCATTGGATTAAGTTTGTGGACTTACTGACCTGGGAATTAACTGCAACCGCCAAAATGCCGTCGAAACCTGCCCCCATCAAGAAGGCAGCACCGAAGCAACAAGCTAAAAAGGAGGAACCGGCCGCAATACCCGAACCAGACCCCGTTCCCGAGCCAGCAGCCGAGCCAGCTCCTGCCGAAGCTGCTCCTGCCGAGGCTGCTCCCGCCCCCGCAGAAGGCGAGGCTGCTCCCGACGAGGCAGCTGCACCTGCCGAAGGAGAGGCTCCAACAACCGAGGCGGCCCCCCCAGCTGGTAATGCATGGTGCTCCGTGCCCTGAGGCACGGGTTAGACCTTAAATAATAGCTTACTGAGTAAAACATACTCGTTCCATTGGCTAAGTAGCCTACAACATTTTATTTGAGGATCAAATACAGATAGTCGTTTGAGCTTAGCAAAAGGTCGAATAATAAAGTGTTTCTTGACCTTATGGCGACCCTCGATGCAAATGTGCTAGTGCGCGCGTCTGTGCCTTTTTCTGTGCAATCCCGAGGACATTTGGACGGCACTACATATTTATTTACCTAATGAAAAGTGTGACATTAACATTTTAGAAAGGTCCATACATTTCACACCTCGATGCCCTGTGGGTGTTCAAGACTGTGTGACCTACTTTCAGTTGCTAATATGTGTACATAATTAGGATACTTTTATTTAAAATATACTCTTGTCGAAATAGCTCATTTGATATTCCTGCTGACAAAAGCTGGGTGGTTTGCTTCCATAATTGATTTATAACACATGTTAGTCATATGAATACCTATAGAAGATATTGGTTAATGCTACTTTTAACATTACTGTTGGCTACGAGGCTTAAGTAGCTGTAGAGTTTGTAACCGTGACGCTTTGTTAAAAAGTGAACAAATAACCATACTTAGACCCTAACCAATAATATGATCTACTGGTTTCTTGTCACTGGATCTTTAACATTTCAATTTAAACATTTAATAGGATACAACCAATTATTTTAGGATGAATCAGGTAAACTAGACCTTTTGAATTATAACATTATGTTGCCTTTTGAATTAGAATATGATATACCTACTAATATGTTTTAACCTCTAACATTAGCTGATGTACAGTAACCCCCTAACACATACCCCGTAGTTCAACTACCTGTAATGCTAACAACAGTAACTTACTCTCCACAATACAGCTCAGTCATCTAACATATGACACATCATGTCTGCTAATACACTGGATGATTAATATGCTTCTCAGCTTCTTTGATAGCTGAGAAGCATATAGCTTACTAAACAAATTGGAAATGCTTTTTGATTTGATGTTGGAACATGCTGCTCATTACATGCTTCTGCCCAAGCCAACACTGATGCCAATGCCTCTTTAATATCAGCTGAAGCACCCGCGCCAGAGGAGCCCAAACCGCCTACGCCCCCTCCTCCTCCTCCCAAAGGTAGACCTCGCGTCTGAGGAGCAATATATGCCAAAAGCCTCTGACAGTCTTGTTTGTTTTCTTCCTGCTACAAAGTGGTCTTCGTCACCCTGTACAACCTTTTGCATTGAATCAAAAGTCTATTTTGTTGTGCGTTTCAGTTGTTGCTAAAGTTCTAACTGACTTTTAAATCTTTTGAACACATGCAGAGCCCACAAGCGCCCCCGTGGATCTATTCATCGAGGATAAAAACGACAATTCCGTGACGATCATTTGGAGTCAGCCAGAGACCATTGGAGACTCTGGGTTGGATGGATACACTATTGAAATTTGCAAGGACGGAAGTGAGTTATTAAAAGTTAGTTTGACATTGCAAGTGTCCTGTGCTTGCATGGGAAGTTTGGTGTGGTATTCAAGTCAGTAGCCTATTTATAGTCTTATGGACAGGCTACTAATAAATCCTTTTTCTGCACGGGACATGGGAGTTTAATAGATAACTGCTAACCTTTAATTCATTTTATTTTGTATGTTAGATTGGTAAGTTTAATATTTATATATGGGTTTAGGTATAATATATTTAAGTATAAATCATTTTTATACACTATCTTTACACACTGCAGGACTTAAATTGTAAAATGCATTATAAATATGTGTAAATTGCAGTTTTAATGTGGGCCAGCCCTATCAGTTGCACCTGTCCCTAAAATGTCACTCTTGGATTTATGTCGTGAGTACCTAACCTCTCCCTATAAGGAAAGAGGAATTTCAGGAACTGCTGTGGTCTCAATGGAAGCCCTGCTTTTAGATCTACCAGCTCTGAGTGAATGTTAGCATTAGTTCGGTACAAGCTTGATTTAGCAAAGGATACATGGTTTTAGGCCACAAAACAGCCAAAGAGACGTCAAATTAATGTGATACATAAGTGACTGTACAAATTGCATTTTAATGCTTGCATAATACTTGTATCAGAAACATATGTATTGTGTGGCAAAACTGCGATTTAGTCCTAGTTATGTCCTCTATTATGGTCCAGCTGCTGCTCCATTCTGGTCTTAACCAGTAGAAATTGGAGCTGTTCCTCATATTCATAATGCCTTTAAAGCGCCTATATCCTGCATTGGTGACATCAACAATAACTTTAGTGTCAATACATTTTTACCATGCAAACATCTCCTCCCCAGCTGAGGACTGGAAAGCAGTCAATGAGGACCTTCAGAAGTCCAGCCGGTACGTCATCAAGAACCAGACCACGGGTGACCGCCTGAAGATCCGCGTGGTGGCCATCAATGCCGGAGGCCGCAGCCCTCCTGTCGCCCTGCCTGAAGCTGTGCTTGTCAAGGAGGTTGCTGGTAGGTGGAATTCCCAATGAGAACCGTCTACAGCTGATGGACCTCTGCTGGTATAAGATTCTATGATAAGATAGAACTTGATGTTGCGGCAGCATCATTCTACGAAGTACCTTGAAAGCAATATAGGAAAGCTATAAAATATGAGGTGACATGCAAAATAAAAATGCAAAGCCTTATATAAACAGAATATTTCTGCTATTACTACCACAATTTGCATATACAGCACCAGTTTAAAGCTCTTCACTTAAACCTGCACACTACATGCTGGTATGTTTCGTTGCTGATATATCACCATCAGTACCAGTCAGTTAATGTCTGCTATCCACAGGATGGAACAATATTATATTACTAGCAGAAAGGTCAAACCAGACCAGGGTCAATTTGAAGTTGCAAAAAGTTCATAGAAATTGTTTCAATCTGCTGGAGGTATCAGTGAACACAACAAGGCCATTTCGATTGTGCCAGTTACGCTGCCCATCAGAGAGAGGAGAATATTATCGTCATAATATCGTCATTATCTCAACTTTCACACTTTTACTGTGCGATAAGGAAAGGTCCAACCTTCTAGAGCCAACCTACGTGAATATTTTGAGTTTCCTGAAAAGCTACTTTATGCTGTTAGTTTTCTACAATAACAATGAAGAGGTGCACACGTGTGTCATTGTAATGGTAGACAATAGAATAGGAAAGTCACCACAAGTCATCAAAAGTCACCACAGAGCAACAGCTCAGCATATTTCCTTCTTAGCTGTCTAGTTCCTGTCTGCACATCTCTTAGGAAGCCCTTAATTTCTCAGGCTTTTTGTCCTCTTGAGAGTGTGAATACTGCTCTAGTGAGATAAGCCAGACATTACAGGGATGGTTTGCTATAACCTGTACGTTTTACTGATTCCCTACAGTATATGGTGTTAATTGTCGGCAGCATATGTGAAGGCATTTGAAGCAAACTGTTTGGACTAAGAGGGCTTTAAAAGGCAGACCCGTGTTATTTTGGCTCCCAAGTCAGAAATGATCTCCCACGTAATGGAGTGGGTGGGAATGCAACGTGAGCCGAACGGGCTGGCAATATTTCAGTAGCCAGGGCCATATTCAACGTCACGTTTGCTGTTAACTATAGCCGCCCTTCCACATTTAGAAACACATTATTAAAAGGTTCCTGCAAAGGAATTACTCCTGACTTTCCCATAAAGCCTTGGAAAAATAGTTTGGATGGTGCATACGATTAACGCAGGTCTTTTTTGTGGAAGGTCTGGCATTGCGTTGTCCACGTGGACATAATGCTTGAATGCTAGAGCCCCTCTTCACAAGATCTATGGTGACAAGTGATCCGTCTGACAGCAGGTGGGGGTCTGTGGTGAGCGGATGGTGCTGTAAATTCCAGCTTGTTCCCTACTTTGGGGATATGGGCATGGATCGACCTTCTCGGGTGGTGCCCAAGTCTTTTGACACCACCAGAGATTCACTGTTTATGTAGAAAAATTCCACAGGCTTTACCAACAGCATTTTTCTAGTTTAATTATTTGAGTTCAGCACATACACGGCCATTGATATTTGTTCCTTTTATTTTGTGCTCTTTTTTCATTTTCACACTTAATAGCAAGGTTATACATAGCAAACTAATTGTTTCTGTGATTATATTACACTAATACTTCCATTATAATTCCTTGATATCAACTGTAACTCCTTATAGCGACAGTGCTGAGTGATTTGCTACAATATGGCAGCTTTATTTAGAGTCCTGAAGGACTGCTGTTCTGCTGGCCTGAACAGGTGCTGGTTCCCCTTAAATCGCTTTTAGAAACATCCATCAAGAAGAAACTTGGTTCACACATACCATTTGGGAGCACGTTGAACACTATGCAGCTCAATACATGGCTCATTAGATTTGAATACCAGTAGTACAGTTAGTTAGATCTTAAAAATAATTCTACAAATAACTGATTAAATGTTCTAATTCTTCTCCAGATCGCCCAAAAGTTCGCCTGCCTCGTTTCCTCAGACAGCGGTATGTCGCAAATGTCGGAGACAAGATTAACCTTACAGTCCCCTTCACCGTAAGTGTACCCCGTGAAATGATCCCAAAAGCAAACAATGCTCTTAAAACGTAAAACATAACATGCCACGTCTCCCAATGTGCTCCCCAGGGCAAACCCAAGCCAGTGGTCTCCTGGACAAAGGATGGCCAGCCCCTGGACACCAAGAGGGTGAACATCCGCAGCAGTGACAGAGACAGCATCCTCTTCATCCGTGCAGCTGAGAGAGATGACTCCGGAGTGTATGAGATGTGTGTGAAGGTGGAGGACTTTGACGACAAGGCCAGTCTCATCCTCCAGATCGTCGGTAAAGGGAATACTGAGATAGCACTGTGCTTAAATAATGAGTTTAACATTTTCATAGTAAAAATGGAAAAATGTACACTACATCACATTAATGTGAAAAAAGACTAACATTTTCATAGTAATATATTAACTTCTAATTGCTATTAGTATTTGAATTAATCTTTCTTTGGATTTCCCCTATACAATTGTCTCAGTGACAGGAAATACTGTATACTGGTGCAGGGGAAGTTTATGTATCAGGAAAGTTAACACAGTAACAGATGTTGCTCTCTGCCTCACCATCGTGGAAGTGTGCAAATACAGAGAGAAATGTGAAAAATAAGTCTGGAAAATCAGAAAAGCGGTTTACTGACAAAGGGGGCGATAATTCCCCGTGGCTATGATTGTGCCTTGGGGGAAGTTGTATCACATTGATTTGCTGTTGACGCCTGTTGGAGCAATTCTTAATAACTGACAAATGCTTGGCCTTTCACAGAGCTGCCAGGGCCACCAGCCAGTGTAAAGATTGTGGATACCTGGGGCTTCAATGTTGCCCTGGAATGGACCCCGCCTAAGGATAATGGCAACACAGAAATTACAGGGTACACAATCCAGAAGGCTGACAAAAAGACCGGAGTGAGTAATCAGCATTCTCAGATTGCAGTATCAAACATAGTAAACTAGGGGATTATCGGTGACTTGATAGCTATAATAAACAATACATGATCACCATTTAATCCCCCTACTTCAGCAGCTTATTAATCAATGCTTTACTCTGCCTGTCTCCTTCTCACTCACACACACACACACACGTAAACACATACCGCATACACAAGTCGCATTGAGTTTCTACTAAATTTTTTATTTATTTATTTTTAACCAGACTGACGTGTAAATAATACATTTAAATTACAATAAAACAAATTATTTTTTCCCGGACCTCTCCCGTAAGGTGCAGAACAATGTGTCAACAAATTTCCATGTTATCTCTATTCTTAAACTTTGAGATTTTGGGGAGTAGACTGGAGTCTGCCAGGCATGAGCAATCGAAGGAGAGAACATTGAACTACTACATGAGTTCGCCTTTGTCGTTTACATTGTAGCCAACTGTATTTCGATTGTTTTAGCCAACCGCAGGTTATACTGTCCATTGACCAGCACACGACAGCGCAGACTGACACAACACCTTTAAACCTCTTCCTCTGTCGCCTTCTCTGCGTGTTTGACAGGAATGGTTCACTGTGTTGGAGCATTACCACAGACTTAACGCCACTATTTCTGACCTCATCATGGGCAACACCTACAAGTTCAGAGCCTTTGCAGAGAACAAGATTGGAATCAGCGAGGGTTGTGTTGTTACCAAGGAGGAAGCCAAGATTCTGAAGACGGGTAACTTTGCATGCACTTAAGTATTTACTAGTGAATCGAACCAGGGCCTTTTAGCTGGCAGTCTACCAACCAGTTTGGAATAATAGCCCTAAACCCGCGGCCCTTTCTCTTCTCCCAAGGTATCGAATACAAACCTCCAGAGTACAAGGAGCGCGACTTCAACGAGGCCCCCAAGTTCACCACCGCTTTGACTGACCGAGCCACTACTGTGGGCTACAGCACCAAGCTGCTCTGCTCTGTCAGGGGAAGCCCAAAGGTACATCAAACAATCATTACAGGATCAAGGCCTAGGCTACAAGCTTCCAGAGACTCGAGTGCAAGGAAGGCAATGAAGACAAAGCCGTTGAACGAAAAACTGGTCTTGTTCATCATAATGATGAATTATGCTAACCAAAACAACAGTACAGCTCTATGGCTTCTTTTTAATACTTGTTTGATGTTACGGTCTGGTCTAGAGGATCCAAATGCAGGGAGGCACGGAGACAGAGATGTAGGTCGTAAGGGTAGAAAAAGGGTATTTACTAGGCAGGTTCATAGTCGTGGTACAGGCGAGGTTCGGCAACAAGGTACATAGAATCAGGCAGGGTCGTGGTTGAGGTACAGGCAGGGTTTAGCAACAGGCTATTCCACAAAGGCACAAAAGGAGTGGGCAGGAATCGTGGTCGAAGAACAAGCAAACAAGTTGGAGAACAAGAAATACTAACAGATACGGGAGACTAGAGAAAAAGGCAGGATACAAAATAATCTAGCCCCAACATGTGGGTTTAAATCCACATGGGGAGACACAGGTGAAAACAATAATCAAATCAACACACAAGACAACTAGGGAGACAGAAAACGATGAACGGAACACCACATGGACCACATGGACCACAGGGAAAGCACAGACAGGAAAAGAGAACTAAAACATGGAACTGCACCCAATAGTTCACAGAACATTACATTTGAACCACAATGGGGTTTGTTGGCTATCAAGTTATGAGCTAAAGATGATTTTGACTGGATGGACTAGATGAGCTACTTTAACCTAAAGGTACGCTCCGCAATTGTGTCCCCAAACTTAGTTCACTTCTTACTTATTTCAGGTTGACCTGCTCCACTTCACAGACCTTTGTAACGTCACCGTTTGCTGTCCGAGAACCTTAAGATCCTTGGCAATAAATGCCTGACACTTTAATTAGGCTGCTAGCTATCCGCGTGCCTCCATTGTTTTGAGGCTTAAACAACCTTCCTGAGTGAGTCATCCATCTCTGTCATTGTGCTGACTTGTGAGCTGAGAATGAAAAATATCTTAACCTGCCCTTGTTAGCCCGCTGTCTGAGCCTGTCTGCCATTCTTCGACATATGATCCCCCAGGTCGCTAGAGGAAAATGGCATAGCTGAACTTTGGTGAGAGGATGAGGGGATAAGAAATCCTTAGCAAGGCTAGCGCTGATATTCTTTTGAGCTCTGCTTATGTGGCAGACAGCAGAGGAGCCCAGAGGGTGACATTCCTGCCTGTGAGGTCCAAAGCATCTCTATCTTCAACATTGTGGCACTGCAATTAAAACTAAATCCGTTGACTATCTGCTTCCATCAATACTATTTCGTTCTATTACTAAACTGTGTTTACTAGATTTTTAAAAGGAAGTAAACGATAACAAAATAAACAACCTGACATAATTTCAGTGTTCTGAGCATCATATATCATATATCAGTAACGTTTATTTTATGTCACAGCCTAAAATCCAATGGATTAAGAACCAGATGATCATCGGAGATGACCCCAAGTACCGGCAGATCTGTGTCCAGGGTATTTGCTCTCTGGAGATTCGTAAGCCTGGTAACTTTGACGGAGGTGTGTACACCTGCAAAGCTAAGAACGACCTCGGGGAGGCCACTGTCACCTGCAAGCTGGAGGTCAAACGTAAGTCCCACCTTTTAAAAGCACCAAAGGTCGGTTGGGTGCTTTTGCATTGCTGAGTGCATTCAACACACCTTGGGCTATTCACCTTAAGAGCACTTAAACGCCTCACATTTTCTGCCTTGTCTTTATTACAGAGCCGGTGGTTGCAGATGCCGATAAGAAATAGGTCAATATCCTCATTTTTACAGGTCAGTTGCTGTCTTTAAATCGATTGATTGGAGCATGTGAATGAAAGTAAAATGCCATTGGAAAGTTCAAATGCATGTCCGCCATATAGAATAGGACATATAGTTTATTAAAACCTCTGACGTCGTCTTTTTGGCAAATATGTGTTCATAGCAGTTTTAAAGCATGAATAACACATTCAAATCATATTCATTCCCAGCAATTAGTGCCAAACACTGTTACAAGCATCTATTTGAGTACTGTGGTGACATCTGCCTTCTCCATGACTTGTCCATACATGGAGGGTACTAAACTTGGAAAAGGCGGCCCCTGCTACTGAAGGAAGCCAAACAGTATCACCCATAAATTAAACCTGCAATGGCTCCCCGTGTACCCAGTTAAAGGACTTAATCACATTTCCTTGACTCAGCTGGAACCTCATTTAGTAAGCGCTGGGACACAGCCATTTATTGCATGTTTACAGTTATAGTTCATGATAATAGTTAGCTTCTCATTTAGTTGATCCAACGGTATATTATTTTAAGTCAGGGGATGCTGCGCTTTTACATTATGCATTTTGGAACTTTCAGTTTGTATTGTTTCACTTTAGTTTTAGCTAGCGAGTGCTTCTAAACGTCTTCCATGCATGCAGTTACAGTACCCTCAACGTACTGTAGCCTTTGACACCTGTTGTTCTTTGTTCACCTGTTGCAGTCTCAAAATAGACACAGGAGGAATGAGGCCTTTTAAAGCAAAAGGTGAATTATTTTTTTAGTGCAACTGAAATGGTCTTCAGTAACACTAAATCATTTATATTCTGTGCCAATTTTAAGATATACTGGCTTGTTTTTAGTTTATTATTCTTTTGTACAAACTGTTTGTCTCCACAGGAGGGTGCTGGTTTCCTAGAAGAACATGTACATATGGCTGATGGATTCACTATCAAATGGTTGTTACCATGTGCCCTTGCTGAATGACACCCTGTGTTCATAAAACGATGTATGCCTGTGTATTTATTTTCTTTCTCTCTCTCTCTCTCTCTCTCTCTCTCTCGCAATACGTGATTAAGTGAGTATCCATATCCATAATCTGGTCTGTCTATGGTACCAAATCGATCAAATTTGCTATATTAATTCCCAGTTTACCTTACTGGCTAAGTCTAACTAGTGGTGCACACAGGATTAAGCTGCAGAAATTTACTGTTCCTCATAGAAGAGTAATGTAATGTAACATCTGTTTATACCAATAAATATTTTCATTACTGGTTTTGTTTTTACAATACATGTATTCAATAACCTTCATCTGAAGTGTTCAAAATAATATTTCCCAAACCCAATACAGTACAAAAACTACAGTCAACAATTTACAGTCTTCAAAAATGGCATTAATAGTTTTACAATTAAATAGTTTAATTTCCCTTCTTTTTTTGGGACATTGCTTTAATGCACGGGAAGTAGCTAGGTGGGTTTAGCCATATGAGTCACTACAGTGGCCAAACTTTTATTGTTAAAAAGCATTAAAGCAAAAAAAAGGACTGATTTGCTCTTGGAAACCCAGTTTTAACCTTCTTATTACTGTACTTATATCAAATATCAAATACAAACTACCATTTAGCCTACTTTCTAATACATTTGACCTATGTCTAGCATCTGGCCTAATTGGCAGTGGATCTATGAGAATGTGTAGGCTCCTCATGGGAGTACGTAGGCCTACAGTACGTATGATCACTGTAAATTCTTGTTCATGGAGTTTCTGGCATAGTGTTACAAGTCATGGTGCCAGAGATATTCAGTTCACTGCCAGAGATTGAACATCAACTCTTCTCAGAGGGTGACAAATGTATCCTGAATACTTAACCTTGCTAAAGTTATTTGAGCCTTGTTTAACGCTAAATAAGGAAAACGTATAAAAATATTATTTCTCCATCAAAATTTTGCAAACTATCTCAGTTAGGCCTACATTATCATGTTTGGGCTACTCTGTGTTTACAGGGAACTCATTTAATTAGGATACCCAATGTAGTGGAGCTTTTACGGTATAGTCTACTGTACCCTGTTTAGACTGCGCACACTGCTGTTGATTTAGAAGTGGTTGTACACTGCCACCAAGTGGTGAAATAGCGTATCGTGTTTGTAATCCATCTTTTGCTACCGTGCCCTATCCATTTTTATTTTAAGTTCTGATATTAATGACAAAATGGAGTGTATTTTACCATATTTTAACTAGACATCTCAGCTATAGACTATATAATATTCACCCTTATAAAAAATATTTACATTTGTGAAGGGGTCCTGCAGGAATTGGTAGACTATGACCAACCTTAGTATGACAAAGGGCGGGTGGTAGGCTATCACCTCCAGGATTCATGCGGGAATTTAAAGAAACGATCCCTGCAGGATCAAATCAGAATGACGAAATTATATTTTGTTTTATATTATATTAGGCTATATTATATTGTGTTAGTTTGGTTAGAGACAAAGGGGACAACAGTAATATAGGACTAATTTTACTTTTACATTTACATTTACAGCATTTAGCAGACGCTTTTATCCAAAGCGACTTACAATTAGTACATTTGTCAA
>JAOEHI010000020.1:2271206-2333125 GCA_025447815.1 Percopsis transmontana
TATATCTCATTCCATTATCTGCTTACCATAACATGTAGAATTCTCATAACAGCTAAGTTTAAAATAGCTTGTCAAAAACTATTAAAATATAAAGTGCAGTACAAATGTTACTCTGTAATTCAATAATTGTGAGTTATTTATAATGAATAATACAGTACACTATGGTAATAATCTATTCTATGGTAGATGAGAGACTATATTACAGTAATGAGCATTAAAAACGACCAACTTACCAGAATCGCACTAGTAACCAAAACCAGCATGCATCTGTTGATTCTGGGGTTGTGTGGTGTTGTCTCTCAACATTTCAGACTGGCTGGCTGATGGGAAAATGTTCTATTTAACAATCCTTATTCTGTCCTCCCTTTAAAAAAAAATAATAAAAAAAAAGAATTCCTTCTTTCTATTCTGCTAGATAAGTACTAAGAATGTTAAGCACTTTGTAGTTAGCAATTATTGACTGTTTGAAGAGTGATAATTTTAGATTATTGTAAATATTAATTGTTTTGAGGAGCGAATGATACACTTTACAGTAATGTTGTGCAAATTAATAGGTGAAGTAATTTAGGCTACTAATTGTAAGTCGCTTTGGATAAAAGTGTCTGCTAAATGCTTAAATGTAAATGTAAGTCATACTGAGAAAGCTCTTCAGAATTATGCCACAATTTGGAGCCTCAGTTGAGGAGAGAAACATGATGCTCCAATATCATACCTGTGCAGGTGCTCTCCATGTTGGGTTTTTTTGCCACTGGGACCTTTCGCGGATACGTCTGGTATCTCACAGCCAGCGATAACCCTGAACCCTATCTTAAGATGATTTCTGCGTTCGGATCTGCGCTGGTTTCTATGCTAGATTGATAAATGAGGGCCCCGCAGTACATATGTTTACTGTACATGTGCACTATTTACTACTCATTGTTTGGGGTATCTGGAAATTCTCTACTTTTTTTTCTTTTTTTCAACAATGCTAACTGAATTTGTAGTAAGACAGTGTACAGTGCACTCATGATCAAGATGCCTTGGACAAACCAACACAGTAAACAATCCAAATGTATGTTCAGACTTCAGATTTTCTTTATACTTGGCATCTTACCCTCTTGAAGTGTTAACGCGATAGGTTTGCGTGTGAAGTCTGGAGTAGTCATTCCTTCTGGAAGTTCCTCTATGAACTGGGTGATCATAACTCCAGGCACCTTCGACTTCTTCCTGAAGCCTGGCCAAATACATAATACAGAAGTCAGCAATAATAAATTGTTTAAAGAAATACCTTTAGAGTTAGAGTTGTAGTGTACATTTCTGATTGTTGTAGCTAAATGGCAAAGGATAATTTACAATTTACAGTATGATTGGGTGCTTTTTTCAAATATGTTCACTAACAATATAACTAATATAATGCTTATTTTTACTTATCATACATATTCATACATTTACCAATTTAAATCTTGCAGTAATTATTTCAGTAATTTTTCCACAAAATTTCAATAATAATGATAATAAAAATAATAATAATACAGTTTAAAGTTAGGTTCTACAGCACTTAAGCAATAACAGATCTAATATGGAACATCTGCAGATGATGTGGCACATTGGTTCATGGTCTATAATAACAAATTTGTAAATTACAAAAGTCCTTTAGTACATATACATGGTAAACTAGATGATCTAGCGCAATTATAATACATTCAATGTATGGTTACGGAGAAAATTAGCAAGCCAAGGATGTTTGTAATGGTTGTAAGCAGGGTGCGAACTATACCTACTACTGTATGCTACTATATTTTAGCAGGATGGCAATATGAGCAGTGATCTGTCCAAACCATGTCCTGCCTTGCAGCAGCAGAGAGATCCAGTGTTGTTAGGTGTGGTAACAACACTTGAATAGATTGACAGAAAAAGATCGCTCTCAGACTTACTGATGGTCAGATCAAGATCATTTACAAAAGGCAGGCATATACTTTTATACAATCAGTCTATTGTTTTGTAAGAATTTTGGATCAGTATATTTTAGAAGCCCCCCAAAACATCCCAGATTATGTTTTCAGGGGAACTTGAGCCCTCTGGCTCCCTCGTAGTTTGCACCCTGGTTCTTGGATACAGCCCACGGGGGTTCAATTAGCTATTAGTTTATTAACGTAATGAATTAGTTTGTTTGTTTGAGACATACATTATTAGTACAACTGCCATGGTCATAAAGTATACAACAATAAAAAGGTGCCACTTGGCACAAAACTGTGTTATAAAGACATGGAAAGTGTGCTACAGAGACCCTGGGCCGTCAAAAGAGGGTGATGTGGAGACCTAGGTGGGTAGCTACGAGGTGCCATATTGAAGCATGAAGCAGTAGGAAATGTTAAGCAATACTTTTTGGCTGCAGTGTGAAGCAAAAGGCTTACTTTGCTGGAATATCTGTAGATATTGGTTCTATGGAAATATATGGCAGGAAATATATAGCCAAGTTTTGTACGATTCACAAATCTACATTGTCATTGTTTGCTTATTAAGGGTCTTTGTACGCTGGCATCTTAACAAATTACATTGAAAAGTACAATTCAAACACCTAAATAAATAAACATGTTGCATCCGTCATATTTGTTGATGTGAAAGTAGACTGTTGAAAAATGCTTTAAAAAGTATTTTCTAATATATCTTACAAAAACACTTCAAAAGCAAACACTTCGTGAACACTTCAATAAATGTCATAAAGCCTATTATTACATAACATTAAAAAAGAATGCTGGCCATTAAGTAATATGGTAGTATATCATATATGATATAGTCGCTGTTATTATCCATTATAGTGTTCTTGTACTGTGAAGATTTTGGCAACATTTTCTGTGTGACATCTAGACAGCCAATTTGTTAAATTTTTGAAGAAAGAAAGAAAGAAATACTATATAGAAACCCACCCTAGAACATACAGTAACCATTACATCCTAAAATAAATACAATTATTATTCAATAGAAAAATGTATGTCTAGCAAAACTCTGAAATGTACAGCCTGGAAAAAGTTCAATACGGTTACTTTTCCTATAATGCTTATCGCAGCAGCAATAGCAATGAAAATGGCTGACAATATTGATGAGGATTTAAGATGGGTCTCCAAGCCAGGCATTAAATGACCTTTTAGTGGGCAACTAGGATAGTGTACATGAGTGCATAGTGTGCATACAATTTGGTATGAAAAGATTCAGAATAATTTGTATATGGGTTTGAGATGTACTTTGGCAATATAATTACTATTAATTAACAAATTACACAACAGCAACGTGATTATATATAATGTATTCTCCTGTACACATAAACAAACAAATGTTGCCCATGTTTTGCCTTACAACTACTACTACTACTACTATTACTACTGTTACTTATAATAATAATAATAATAATAATAATAATAATAATAAGAGCTTCAGGCTACAGGTGTATTATTAACATCATAAAATAAGGTATTAAGATTAAGATTAAGATTAAGGGCAAAGGAAATTCTCTCATTTGTATTGTATAACTGGTCAAATGATTTCAAACTAGTTTTCTAAACTTTGAAATATCTAGTGGTTATAGTATATCCAGAGAAAACTGAAAAAATAAAAGATTCAAATTAATCTAGAAAGCATAGCTTGTGAATAGTTTGGCTTTTGTTCAGTCAGAAAAAAAGAATCTTAGATTAGGTTCTCATCTTTTCACTGAAACCAAATTCATGCTTGCTGCACGTTAAATGCTATTTCTCAGACTTTTTTTAAATAATTAAAGTGATATTACCTCCCTGGAACATGTAGGCTTTCACTAACTACTGAGTGTACTTACTTCCTCAACCACAGTGCCCACTGTCAATAGCTTTTGTAGATCCTTTCTTTTGAAACAATTTGATCATTTAGCAGACACTTTTATCCAAAGCGACTTACTATTACATGGTGCTGTTACATGGAGCAGATAGGGGTTAGGCATCTTGCTTAAGGATGCTTACAGGTAGGCCACCTCCGGGGATCAAACCCATGACCTTCCGGCGGGGAGTCCAACGCCTAGACCACTAGACTATCCTGCCCCCTTTGGGAAAATGTCACAACTAGATGCAGCTGTTGTGATACTGAAAGTTAAATCATCCAATCAGGATGACAGCTTTCACAGTGATGTAGACCACATCATATGAATACATGCAACTCACAGATCCAGCGAACCATGCATTTGTGAATAATGTAAAAAGAAGGTGTGGAAAGTGATTTAGTTTAGCCCGCATACCTCTTTCGTCGGGGTGTGCTCCGTCACAACAGGCAACTTAACACGTAACATGACAGCAGGAGAGGAAATAGGACAGGAAAATGTGAATCCTGACAAAAGCACCATGGTAGCTCAGGATTTTTGACAGGATATGACACATCAACATGCATGTAAACAACAAGGCACTTGACACAGGGATGGGCAACAGAAAACAGACACAAACTGGGATGGAAAGAACGTTTGCATCAACATCAGACACCTCTCACAATAAAATGGTGTTAGTTGTGGACAAAATGTAATTTGTTAGGAATATGGCACAAATACAACACATAAAATGAACTGAATCATTGCTTGGTTGAAAATGGAACAGGGACATGTTCATGTTTACTCATTTGCTTATTGATCTTTAGCCATGATCTTCGTTTTGGTAACTGTCTTCGCCACATGTATTCAGTGATTCCATTCCTTTATTCATTATTGATATTCAGTTATGATATTTGAAGCTGCATACAGTAGGATAAAAGATTGGTGTCCCCATCTGGTCACATGATACAAATGCCTTCTGTATGTTTTTGAAGGCCGTAATGTAGTTTCTTGCATTTTCCGCTGTAGTTGCAGAAATCAGTGACTGCTGCCATAGTAACTCTCTTCATGATACATTGACAACATCACTTTCTGGATGAGAGACTCTCCTGTAAAGAGGCAGGTAAAATCCAGGGTTTCAAATGTTGCTCTGTGGCTTTCACTGGGGTTTCGGAGGACATGTCCCAGTACTAAAAGCAATTACTATCTGTAGAACCTAGGCAGGAGGTCTGGAATGCGAGGTGGGAGGCATGTGGCTGTGTGATTGAGCTCCATGGTGAAGGGGACCTGAGTTACAGACCCATGCTGAATAAGAAAGCACCACAGGTGACAGTAACAAAGTAAATGGGGAAGTCGATAGAAGTTATCGCCACAATCATATCTATCACCCATAGGGTCCAATTTCAGCTAGATTGGATTGAAATATGTCTGTCTTACCTATTTTACCATAAATGTATTATCCTGCAGCTTTAATAACCCATAATTAGAATGCATTGTCCTCCTCATTACTTATTTTGCGAGGGTACTTCTTCTTCATTTCTTCATCTTTCTTTTTTCTTGTTTAATTGAAATCTTCATGATCACATTTTCAGGATACTGTAGATATCTTGAAAGTTGATATGGGTACGTCTGTATGGAGATTTGTGCCAATGATATCAAACAAAACATCTGATTCCATTGGTCTGAAGTGTCACTTTTCCACTGCTTGATGCTGTTTTTATTCTTCGCATCCAGTGTGACATGATGCCATCACAGTGGAGTTTTAAAAGATATTAGTTAAAATATTTTTGCCATGTGTGTCTTGCAACTGAGAAACAAAAAAGTTCCTCTTCATTGCAAGAGACAATCAATTGTATTACCCATTTTAGGCTGCGCAAGGGCCTTTTGTGTCTTGCACGGTATTTCATCTTGGGTGCACTGATTATTGATGCTTGCAAAATGCTCTCGCACATCACAATGTGTTTTCTCGAGTGTAGGAGTGTTGGTCATCTCTGACCAAGACTGAAGCCCAGCAGGTAAAATAATGCTGCAGCACTGCAAGCTGTAATGGGAGATGACACACATCACTGTGCCCTTACCCTCCTGCCCAACGGCAGTTTGGTCCGACACTTTTGACTTCTTCCACATCTTGGCTTCCCTTCGAGCTCTGTTGACTCAGAAGGCCCTGTAGTAGAAAAGTACAGTTAACAAGTTCAAATAGGATCTTGACTGCTTGGTTGATTGATATTAATATAGGTTAATCAATTCTTTTCCTATAAACGTTCATGCTTTTGATGAGATTGGTTTGTTGTTTAACATAATAAATATATATATTTACACATTGACACGCTGAGCTGTTAGATGTGTTTTATATTTGCCCTTTTCAGTCACTAAGAGGCAGCACTAAGTGTTGTGTATGGGTTTACTCTGGTCCCCTAACAGTGGATGAATGCCTAGGTCAGGAATATTACTGTAAATCAGGGGATGTTTTAACTCTCTATGCACTGACTGTGCTAAACTGTAGCTCCCCTTAGCACAGAGCTAAATGTGGAATCAAGGACCTCTTTCTAGCTTAAATTTTTTATGGGGGACCCCCACAAGAAACACACTGGGCTATGTGCCAAATGTGGAAGGAAAATATCAAATTTTTCATTCCATATTTTAGCAACACACATTAAATAACTTATTTCACAACAGTTGGAGTCGAGAACTCCAACTGTAGACAATAAATATGATATAGGCTTATTTATTATTATTATTATTTGATTAATGAATATGCTAATGTACACAATAATGAATGATTAAACATGTACTATGGGCCGAGTACATTCTTTGCATACTGTAAAAATGATTGTTTCAACTTAACTTGGTTAAAATGACTTGCAGATATAATTTTACAAACAGATAAAATAAAACATTTATTCAGCTTTAATAGTTGAATTCCATTAACATTATATTTCAGTTGAATGTTGGATAAGTAAGAAAAGTTTACTTGAACTGATTTTACAGTACACTTTGATCACTCCAATAACCTATAATACAGTACCTCATGATATTGACAAATCGTATAGAAAATATTTTCTACCGAATTCATTTAAATCCATCTGTACATTTTCTCAGAACATTTTCTTCACATGAGTCATAGTTTCTGTTATGAAAGGTCACATACATCACTTAATGCCATCCCTATTTTATGTTCTTGTAAAATTTGACCTGGTTTTGGTTGAGTGGCTTTGATTTCTAATTGGAGGAGATACAGTGGGTGTGGTTATTGGTGGGAAATAAATTATTCTCTCTTTCGACCTTACCCTTTATTCCTGCATGGAAGTATTCTGAATGCCAGTTTGGGGTCAGTGAGAATGGGGAAAGTGATTACTGACAGCCGCAGTGTCGTGTTGTTGTAATACTCCACATAAGAAATAACGAATTGGGCCTTTACACACATTTTATTTTAACAAAATACAGGAAAAGGTAAGTGACATTTTGCTTGCAACCTCCTATGCAAATTACATTGTGTTACAATGTTGTCATTTTAAAGTGATATTGAACCTTTGACTGTAAATAGCTTGCTTAGGTTACCCCTACCTACCTCTAGAACAAGCTCAACTCATTGTCTTTTAAACCTACATTGGCTTCTATTGTATCTCAACTCACGTCCATGAAAATGTTTTTGTAAACTGATGCATGATAAATTTGTAAGAGGATCCTTGTGAAAACACACGTAGAAACTCTTCCACTGGTTATATATGGTAAATATGGTAGAAGTATATGTTTGAGAAACATATTTTATAACAATGAAACTAATAGCAACCAAACAGAACTATGATGCATACAGCAAAAAAATATATACTGAACGTCTGTGTAAAGTCTCAGAGTCATACTGTATAGTTGCACATTTCAAATATCACGTGGTCATGCCTGTGATGCCTGTGTATGAATTTGAAATTGAATTCCTAGGATTATTGTGCACCCTTTTTAGTTGTATTGGAAAAAACTTAAAATGAAAATATGTTTCCTATAGTTATAGTATTTGCTCTACATTCTGCACTTTGATAAATTTTTTTCATGGGATTGTATAGTTTGAATTAAGAAACTAGATGCATTTTGCGACCAGTAATTCTTTTACATTATTAATATTTTATTATCGGTTGCTGGATGTTTATCTTTGTAACATACTGTATACCTATATACCATACAGTAGGCCTATAACCCCCATAGGGTTCATTTTTGTTTGTTCAATACAGTTCAGTACATGTCCTCTGGGAATGCTAGATGCTAATGCTAGACTGCTAAATGGCAAGTGCTGCTACCTTCTTTAGAATTAAGTGTTATATATTTAGTTGTTCACATGCTGAAAAGAGCTTGGCACCTCCCGTGGTCTTGGCTCCCGGTGAACTACACAGCACATATGGTAAAAACTCAACCGCCTGCAACAGGAGATGTCTGAGAGGGAAGCCCCACCTCTTCTCACTCACTGAGTAGCTTGCTTCTAAAGGACAAGGGATTAGCTCATTACATTTGCAGTTTAAACTTAGCTACATGCTTTCATCTGTATTAATGAATAGCGACTGCCGGGCCTTGTGGACAAATGAACTGTCAATAGGGCCTAAGCATTGTTGTACTCACTATCCCAGAGATTTCACAGATTCCAGACATTTCTGTCACAGAGGGAAATAAGAGATCATTTTGTACACCCATTATGTGGGCTGGTTGCCACGACCACCATCTACCATATGAAGAGATTCCATAGATGTTGATGTTGTTTACAATTAATGGCAGTTATGACCATATATTTTCACCATTGTGTTTGGTACATTCACAGAATTTCACAGAAGAATAACCTTTTAAGGTAGTGATGCCAGCTAAGCCTTCTGGAAATCATGTTAAGAGATGAACTGACTAATTCAGACTGAACCACTGAATATGTACTTTTGAACTGGCATCTGTTGAGTGCCCAACTGTCCATCACTGAAATTCTTCACCCATCACTGTCTGAGGCACAAGAGAATGTGGCTTTAGTTGTGGAACTCTCACAAAGCCAGGCCGGATGAGATGGTCTTATAGCAACAAATAGGTGAATATACTGTATATAGATATTTTAGCTTCTCATTTGTCTATTCTGGTCTATTATTTATGATTAAGAGAACTGACAAGTTGCATGGACTGTACATGTCTGTACTGTACAAACTCTGCTTCACCTTTTAACGTGCTATGTGCCAGTTTTTACATAATCCCTCGAACAACAGGCAGATACTTAACTTTTGAGATAGAGCTAATGTCAACTTGCAGCAAAGAATTTCATTCAAATTGACTTAACTGCAGTAGCTGTAGTAGCATATTAAATGTCATATTTTTCTTGTTTGAGATCCAGAATGATAACATTTTTAATTTTCTCTGAGGGTAAGTAACAAACACATTCACTAATTTCCAGATAGCACTCCCTACCCCCACCAGAAAGAACAGATGGTTAGAGCGTTTACAGAGATCACAACAATTTGAATAATTTCCAGCACCCCCCAATGTGTTACCTTAGAGCAGATGCCCTTTTTTTCTCTCGAAATACAGTGTGCACCCTGGACGAAATTATCTTAATCTGATGCAGGCCACATGTTGATTTGACACCATCTAAAATTAGCAGTCATCAGCCCCCACCCCCAGCTATGACCTCATGATCCATCCGCACAGATTCCAAACTGAGAGTGCTGGGTGCCTAGCACCCCAGAAAACCGAATACAGTGTTCAACATACAGAATCGGTTGGTTAGGTGGCAACTGATTCTCATAATTTTAGAAACTGACACTAGATCCCTTTTAAGCAAACAGAATATTTATGACACTATCATGTTTTATGGCATTAACAATAAATCCATTTGTTTTTCAGAGGAGGTTGCCATGCATCTATATTTCAGGCACATTTACAACAGCCAATACACCTGATTATTGGCTGTAATAATCTTCCTGCTTCCAAATACACATACATACTTTTTTATGGGATACTGAGATAAATTTGTGTAGATTTCTGCTTTGCCTGCTCTCGACTAAATTCCATTTGAGAAAAACCTACCTGCTCTCTTTGCTTCGTCCCTTCCAGACAGGAGTCTCACTCTGATGCCAGAGTGCCCACTCCCAGGTTCTTTAAGGTAATAAAATCCTTCCCCCAATGTGTGGGTCTATGTCTGATGCTGCTTCGCTGTCCTGATCCAGCGACTGCCAAGCACTTTAGGCTTTTTTTGTAATCGCGGAAACTCCAAAGACATTGGAGATTGGGTGGGCGGTGACGGGGGACCCCACTAAGGGTGGGTCATAGAGTTTGGTATAATACTTGAGAAGAATTACACTGTTGTGTAATGAGGCTATATTTTATTTCCAGGTGTTCTGGATGTTTTGGAAATGGAACTACAGGCATGAATATGTATGTGTGTACAGGTTTAGAAATTCCCTGATCTATGTAATATCCATGTTTACCATTCATTTAATTGTCAATGAGATTGCTAGAAAAGTAATATAATGTATATAATAACTAATAAAAGTAATAAATATGGTACTTGTGATTTATTTTTTAAGTAATTATTAATTAGGTGTCCAGGACTCAACGACTCAACTCACCTTTTATAGCTACAATAGATAATCTATGAAACTAAAGTAAAAAATGTACTTGCCTGAGAGAGCCTGAAACTAGGGGTGCTAGGGGAGGGAAGTCAACATTGGCCCTTTTCTTCAGAATTAACCCCTAAACCAGAATGCTCAATGTTATTATCAAAACTAAGCCTGACTTTCTGTCATTATGTTTAGTTCAACAAATAAATAAAGTGTGAGTTAGTGTCAGCTACAGTAATTACAATCTTCTATTTATATAAAATCACAATATTTAATATACGTAAAACATGTATTTTTTTGCAGTACAGGGAATGTTCCATCAGGCAGACCTAGGTGTCAAATGATGGCTTGTCATACATGACATAAGGCACTTCTTTTCTTGTCCCTATAAACATGTAAAACATGGTCTGGAGGATTAGATGTGTTTTGTAACCCATCCCCAACAACATTCCATGCGGTGGTTCACACATCATTTTACTTTTTAACTAACCGATTTAACACATTTTGTCGCACAGCATTGCTATTATTAGGAATAATGTAAGCATGCTGACTTTTGGCAAGAATGCATTCTGTCTACAGAATCTAAAGTAAAGAATGTGCTGTTGTGTGTCTTGCCTTTCAAGTACTTATATTTTACAGCTTTTACTGCGTGTTTTTATGTTAGGACATGAATTCTACCACACATGCACAGTGCTTGTAAATGTTATGTGTCTGTTTTTTATGGGGCTTGGCTAAACCAACATGTATAATAATAGAGAAGTATACTTTGGCGGTAGTAAAATTGGAGACATGAGCAGCATATGATGCCCATCAGACGCATTGGGGAGAGAGAACTACATTTGCTAACCACTTTTATTTAGTTTGAACAAAATATATCACTTTGCAAAAAAGTCAAAAGAACATTTTCTAATAAATGTAATTTTGTAATTTGAATAGAACTATACTCTTTTTCAAAAATGCATGTAAAATGTGTCCCAATAAAAACCAAGCAATGTAGTAATGAGTGAGTTTGTCAATCCGGCACCACACGAAAAAAACAATCCTGCTAAAGTTTAGTATGACATTAGGTGAGGATAGACACTCTTTCACTACCCGTGGAATCAAAGCAAGACAAAGTCAGCAGCCACCAGAGTCCATATGGCTTTGTTGACCATCTTGATATCTGTTTTGAAACTAAAGAAATGCTATTTATGCTATAGCAAACCATTATTTTATTGTACATTGATTTAATCAGTGACAGATTTAATTCATGAGAAGGATTTGGGGTCTTCCCCCAAGAAATATTGAGCGTCAAACACTTAATTTCTGTAATAGCGGTGCGTGGTGAGCGAGAGTAAGCGCGAGCCAGAGGAACACACACAGGCGGAATTGCTGGTGAAACGCTTGTAAGCGTCGTTTTAATAAAAGAAACACACACGTACAAGGCATCAAGCCAAAACAATGACCAACAGCACATAGTGCTGTTGGCACTTAAATAGTCCATTAAGCAAACTAAGGAGGCGCACCTGTAGGGCTAATCCTCCTACAGGTGCGCATTGGGGAAGGGAGACACGGAGCGCCCATGGACCTATGCGTGCCGATCGTGACAGTACCCCCCCCCTCTAAGGCGTGCCTCCCGGTGTCGCCATTAAACTGGGGAAATCCCTCAGGAGGTCGGACCAGGGACGAGCAGCATCAACTGGGATCCTCGGGAGCCCTCACCAAGGCTGAGCTGCAGAGGCTGGGATCCTCCAGTGCCCGAAACAGGGACGAGCGGCAGTGGCTGGGATACTCCGAGCAGCCGAGGCTGGGGCCCTCAGGAGGCCGGACCAAGGACGAGCAGCCGAGGCTGGGACCCTCAGGAGGCCGGACCAAGGACGAGCAGCAGCGGCTGGGATCCTCCGGTGGCTGGGCCATTGGTGTTGGTGGCCCAGCGGCTAGCGAAGACAAACCAGTGACAGCAGCTCCGGCGACCGGCAACGGTGATGAGCACTCCACAGTGACTGGACCAGACGACGGCTCCAGTGGTGTGGACAAGCAGACAGCGGCTCCGGAGACTGGCGACGGTGCCGAGAGCACCACAGCGGCTGGACCAGGCAATAGCTCCAGCGACGTGAGCAAGCAGGCAGTAGTTCCGGAAACTGGCTGCGGCGGTGTTGACTTTCCAGCGGCTGGACCGTGCGTTGGTCCTGGCAGCGAGAGCAAGCTGGTAACAGCTCCGGGACCGGACTGCGGCAACGTGGGCTCCTCAACGGCTGGACCAGGCATCAGCACCAGCGGCGAGAGTGAGACGGCGACAGCTCCGGGGCCGGACTGCAGTGGAGTGGACTCTATGTCGGCCGGGCCTGGCAACGGCTTCAGCGGCGGGAGTGAGCCGGTGACTGCTCCGAGGCTGAAGTGCGGCGGCGGCTCTCCAGCGGCGAGGCCAGAGCAGGCTGGCAGCAGCTCCAGGGACGGGCTGCGGCGGAGTGGGCTCCTCAGCGGCTGGACCTGGCTTCGGCTCCAGCGGCGCAAGCGAGCTGGCGTCAGCTCCTTGGCAGGACTGCGGCAGCGGCTTCACGGCGGCTGGGTCAGGCGACGACCCCAGCAGCGTGAGTGAGCAGGCGGCAGCTCCTGGGCAGGACTGTGGCGGCGGCTCCACAGTGGCTGGGTCAGGTGACGACTCCAGCGGCGTAAGTGAGCAGGCGGCGGCTCTTGGGCAGGACTGCAGCGGCGGCTTCACAGCGGCTGGGTCAGGCGACGATTCCAGAGGCGGGAGTGAGCATGCGGCAGTTCCTGCATAGGACCGCGGCGGCGGCTCCTCGGCGGCTGGGTCAGGCGACGACTCCAGCAGCGGGAGTGAGCAGGCGGCAGCTCCTGGGCAGGACCGCGGCGGCGGCTCCACAGCGGCTAAGTCAGGTGACGACTCCAGCTGTGTGAGTGAGCAGGCGGCAGCTCCGGAGACTGGCGACGGTGGTGAGAGCTCCACAGCGGCTGGGTATGACAAAGGCTCCAGCGGCGTGGACGGGCTGACAACAGCTCCGGTGACTGGCGACGGGGATGAAAGCTCCTCTACAGCGGGGTCCGCTTTCACTCTTTCGTCGTGGATGGGGGATGGGTGCACGAAAACCTCCCTGCTCCTTGGCGGGACTGAACTCCGTGCGCAACCGCACAACCCACTCCTGGTACGACTGGGGCCTGAGCAGCGGGTTTCCCTGAAGCGCCATAGCCCAGCTGAGAGCTTGCCCAGCCAGGTGGAACAGTAGCTGCGCTCCCCGCTCGACCTCCCCTGTCTATGTGTCCATTCTCCGCTCAAAGCCCTCCAGGAAGCTCTCCAATTCCCCCGAAGAGCCGTCAAAGCAGGTTGGGATGCCTACCACGCCCCCCCGCGCTGGGTCCAATACCGGCGGATGCGAGATAGGCGTGCCCGCTCGCGAGGATCTCCCGTAATCCCCCCCCCCACGAGTTGTGAGCCACGGGCACGCCAGCAACGAGCGACCACGATGCCCAGTCGTCATCGTCGCTGTCCCCGTCACCAGGGAGTGAGAACTCCGGCAGGTGGAAATACGGAGCCTATTTGGACTATTAATCAAACTAAGGAGGCGCACCTGTAGGGCTAATCCTCCTACAGGTGCGCATTGGGGAAGGGAGACATGGAGCGTGCATGGACCTATGCGCGCCGATCGTGACAATTTCCTGCATTCTGGTGCATTTTTATGCAGAATTTGTGCCTTTTCGGCATCAGTTTATGGTGGAAAATGTCTATTTATGTAAAGGAAAACACAAAATGTTGGCACCAGGTGACAATTCAAAATACAGCGATGGAAAGAATTGCCCATTTAAAAAAATATAATATCTATATACAATTACGTTTATATTTAATACACTTCTATTTCTATCTCTATTTTTTTTAATTATTGAATATATACTTTTTTACATTTTTGATATTTGTATTATTATATTTACAAGAATATGCAGTGGTCTCTTAATTTTTTCCATGGCTGTATATGGAATATGATGGAGTAAGGCTCTCAGGCAGTATTGCTTTCAAATATTCTCCTGTAGATCAACTTTTCTCATTTAATATTATCCCTGCTGAATCAACACACATATAGGCATGATTTAGTCTTCTGTCCTCTTTTTGTCTTTTGTTTGGGGAAGTAACCTCTTTAAATGTGCATGTGGCACCTATTCCCGGCATACATTTATTAATTTTCATTAATTTATAAACCCCTGGACTTTAATAGCTCATATGTCTTTCATCAAAAAGGGTCTAGAGGCACCCCGTCAGCATCCTGCATCCCCCGGCCCCTTGCGTTCAGGTTACAGGTTACAGAGCTTGTAGCAGGCGATGGTTGCAAGTGGTATTTCTCACCAGTGCCGATAGAAGCGGTTGTAAGCCGAATGGCTGTGCGCAATGGGTGCCATACAAGGTGGTGTGACGACAACTCCCAACATGTCACGGAGCATGTTAAAATATCCTGAACAGTCCGAGCCAAGACTCACGTCTCACACCGTCTATCTGTCACAAATACATACATCTACCCTGAAATCGCAAGGCAGCCCCCAATGCTTCATTTTTGTTTTAACTGGGGGGCATGTGTTCTAAATATTGAGGGGGATGTATCACCCCCCCCCTGAAATCTCACACAACATTAGGGACACAGATTCAAAGGTCACATTCCTGTGTTCATTTATATGAGCTGTCTGGTTGAAGGCATTCCTTGAATTGACCTTACCTGCATAGTTAGTTTCTTGCTGTTTTTTTAATCCCTTATTTTAAAATAATTTTCTTGCTAAATGTTCCCTGGTTTAAACCCTGTGAACAGGGTTTTCTCCAAATTCCTTGACCATGTGTGCCAACTGGACCCTTGTAACTATCTGGATCTGTTTCTTATAGTCTGCCTCATAATTCACACTCCAACTCCTCTGGCTTCCTGTCAACCCCCTGTCACATTATTTGCAATCCAAATTGATCGCTATACCACTCTTTTCTTTAGATTGTGCATCATTAGAACCTGTTTTTCATCAAGCAATGCTTTCTCACATTTTCATTTTGATCATTTGAACTTTGTTAGGACTCTAGCAGCAGTATTCTGAACAAGCTGTAGTTGCCTAAGTGCTTTTTTAGGGAGACCTTATTAGAGACCATTACAATAATCGAAACTACTGGTAATAACGGCATGAACAAGTTTTTCTAAGTCTTGTTTGGACATGAGTCCCCTTAAGCCGTTGGCATGCTTCCGCGTTAAGTGGTCTGTGCAAAGTTTTGGTTTTTAGAAACAGGGAGTCAAGGTGTGAGATACCTTTTAGCCTTTCTTCTTTGGCACCAAATATAATAATCTTAGTTTTGTCCCTATTTAGTTTAAGGAAATTCTAGCACATTAAGTCATTGAATTGTTCAATGCACTAGCACCGCAAATATATAGGACGCAAGTCATTTGTTGATATATAGATTTGAGTGACGTCGGCATAAATATGGTAAGCGTTATTGTTACTTTGCATAATTTGGCCTAGGGAGAACATGTAGAGGTTGAATAGAGACGGCCCTAGGATTGAACCTTGGGGAACTAAGTTGAACCAACTCAGGACTGTACAGGAAAGCCTAACCCAATTTTCCAACCTTTCCAAAAGTATTGAGTGTTCAACGGTGTCGAATGCAGCACTAAGTAACACGAGTAATAAACCTTTACCGGAGTCGGTGCTAAGACGAATATCATTTAGAGCAGTTTTGGTGCTATGGAGGGGTCAAAATCCTGATTGGAAGTTGTCATAGTAACCAGTTGAGACTAAGAAGTAATTAAGTTGCTGGGATACAGCTTACTTGATGATTTTACTTACAGTATGAAGGGTAGATTTGATATTGGTATGTAGCATCTAGGCTCGCTTTTTAAAAAGAGGTTTAATAACTGCAGTTTTTAGGGCCTTTGGAAAAGTGCCTACTTAGAGAGAGCTGTTAACTATTTGCAGTAGAAAGAGAAACATTGTTTTCATGTTTTCAAGTGTTAAAGGTAATGTTTTGCAGGACTAAGGGCGTCATTTAGCTCGAATTCGTCTGAAAATCTGGATCGTAACAATCGTCTCTGATCTATCCTGCCACTCCCACTCAAATAGCCAATAAAGTTTAAGCATGTTAACAAACTGGAACAGAATGTTCATCTTAAAGCGAGAAAGTTTGACGAAAAAATTAGTTGGAAAATGGAGTGATATGGGGTCTTTTAAATCAATTTTTTTTATACAAGGGCATTTTAGACAGGACTAATCCTCAAAATCACTACAGTTAAGATTTAGCGATTAACATTATACAACACTAATTTAGGTATTGCACTATGGAAAGGCAATCCATCCAATTACTACATAAAAGACTAGTGGTCCCACCAAGTGTTAGATTTATTACTTTGCCACTGTAGCTATGACACAAGCTGACACCATATAAATCACAAGATATGACCAACAACAATCAGATTTAAGAAAAGCCATTAATGTAAGTTTAGGTTTATCATTTTGTTTATTATTCAAAATCTATTCCACCACTACATCTATAGTAAAGTTACAATCTGTAACTTTTTTGCATTGTTTTGTTTTGCTAAAGAGGCACTTTTCAATTTGTGTGTGGTTTGAACAGGCATTACAAAAACATTGTTTTGGTTTGAAACTCTGAGTTTCACATTCCTTTCTCATCTCCCTACTAATTGATCTTTCTTTCTTCATCTCTTTCTTACAGCAAGTCAAATGGCTTTTAAATCATGTCTGAGTTTAAAAGTCTGGGGGTCTTCTGCCTCTAGCTCAAGTAATGGTCACATGGGGTGGCATTGACAGGACCCCCCTCAGGCAATCTGATGGCATCCCTGGTATTTTCTCTGCGTCATGTGGTGCAACTACTGAGGGAGGGCTGCCTGTGGATAACTGAGATGTCTCTATTTCTAGAAAAGGAACAATCTGTTTTAGCACCTCTACGGACTAATAGAAAGTATTACCTACAATTCCCGTTCTTCATGTATGGTGGTTAATATAGCTAACTGTTTAGTTTTGTCTCTCCTGACGCTATTAGACTTTCCTTATTACTCTACATGTCAGGCTAATTGCACTTCAGCGTCCCATGCCGTGATATTCAATCCGTGTTCCCTCACCCCTTTCCTTTGACCATGGTGATAAACCCAAGTTTGTCCCTGTCATACAACTCAGAGGGCGCTCATAAAAGGGGCCACCTGTTGCCCTTGGATGCCGGCACGCTTGAGTGCAAATACGACACAACTCTAGTGGACTTGACCCGCCTAATATCCTTTTACTGGCAACGTGTCTGGTTAATGCCACTCAATCCGGTGCTAATACAAGGCAGACAAAATATACAGAAAAAGTTAATTATGGTAGGCCTATGGCTAACTGCCAGTGTCACTGACAAGGAATTCAGATGTAGTAGTAGTAATAGTAGTAGTAGTAGTAGTTTCGCACTCAAAGAAGGGGCCAAATTTAAATTGTAAATTAAAAAAATATATTTACTCCAGAGAAAGAAATCACATTCCATTCGCGTGATTTATCATTACTCAATTTTTTTGGGTATCCTTTGTGAATCCTTTCAAACACTCATTTTGTAACAGGGCAACAAAATTAAACAGAAAACTGGCATTTCTTTGAACTTGTATGTGCACAGTACCATGCAAATACAAATGAAACTAGTATTTTTGGTAATTTGCTCAGTATAGTTTGTTGTGATGCAAGGCTATTTTGGCTATCCTCTGTAGCTTCTGGGGCCTATCCATATTTGTCATAGTGTTTTGATTCCTAATGTCTTCTGATATTATATTCTTTCATAACAGCCACAGCTCTACAAATGAGGCGAAACGGGTTTATCCTTGTTGAAAGTAAACAGGTACCTCACACCTGCCTTGAAAACCCCTGTTTTCACTGTCCACTTTTTGTTTTGACATCGTTATAGCTACCAAGGTCAGCTAATTGACTGGATGCAGGCACATTATTTAACATTTCTATTGTTCTAATGGTAGACGGAGGGAACTTGGGCATGGGTGCGCAGTTGTGGAGTGACATTTATGTTGCAGTGCATTCTGGGGCTTGTAGTCTCAACCTTGTGGGCAATTAGGATTTGGGACAGTATTAATTGAAAATCTATATAATCTGGCAGGCCGGATGTAATTATGCCACGGGCCTTGAGTCTGACATATATGATCTAGATCTGGGGTCGGCAAGTAAGTTTGGCCTCGGGCCAATGTTTTTATAAGCCATTAGATGGAGGGCGAGAACTTAGTCAGAGGCTAATTTAATTGGTTGATTGGTTGATTAATAAATGCAACTGGAAATTGCAACAGACTGTTAAAGAGAGTCTTGTTGTAACTGCTTAGTCAACTGCTACAATTGTGTAGGACAGTCAGAAACAAAAATACCACAGTTGTGTGCCAGTGTCTGGGTTTTGTGCTGCATTAAGGAATACGATAGTGAAGAATAGAAAGACAACTATGCACTCATCCTGCCTGGTTTCCTGAATGCAAAGCCGGTGTGCAGTGGTGTGCTGTCAGGGTAGTCGAGGTAGGCTACGATAATACATTTATTTATAAATCAACCATGTAATAATTCTGTCAATTCAGCAGTTAATGTGGACACAAACAGAAAGCAGTGCTGGCACGCATCTGCCGCTGTGTCTTATCTGCAATGAAGTTGTCGCTGTTTACAAGGAATATAATATTTAACGGCATCACAAGAAAACGCATGGCACCTTTAAAGTTGCCTTTCCACTCCAGACAGAGGCACGAAAGCACAAAAACATCACTTGTCAGCTATTTCAGAGGTCGGTCAAGCAAGGAACAGAATCTTTTGAACTTCAGACAGAATTTTTCAGAATAAAAGCTCTCAATTCAGTCTCAACATAGATAAAAGTATAATAAGCATTCGAGTAGATTCTCTATTTGGACATTAAAGCTCTATGTGGAGCTGTCAGTCCGATTTAAAAAAAAAAATGTATATACGTATACTGTATATATATCAAAATTATCTAAATAATATGGCCGGTCAGATATTATTGCTGACAGGCCGAATATTCTTGAATATTGAATACAGTTGAACATTTTTCTACAGTGTCGCAATAGTAGCAGTAGCATAATGCTATCAGTATCAGTGATATCATGTGCTAGGACTATCAAGGTAATGCTACTAATTAATGCAATTGTTAGTAGCATTACCTTGATAGTGCAATCATGAACAGTCGTAACTTCTGTAAAGGCTACCTGAATGAGATCTCTCTAATGGCAACTGTATATTAGATTATATCAGACTGTAAATTATGTATCCTCACTGGGGAATACACAATCCACAGATGCTATATGAATGTTTTCTATCTGTATTACGAGGTAAAGCAAACTACACCATATAAAATGAATTCACTGAAACTGTTAGCAATAGCTTATACTCCATGGGGTTCAGATTATCTCAGTTGTGTTCAACAGTAGTTTGTTGACATTATAGAAAGCAATGTAGCAATGTAGTTAAAATCTCATTATTTAATAGGAAAATCAATTTAGTCACCTCAGGCTCAGTTTTATAGATGTGCTGGTGTTAAAGTTGAGTTATGATAACTAACTAAGCATGAACTTTTATCAACATAGATACTCTAGAGTTGCTTAGTGAAATTAGTTTGCACAGACAAATAGCCCGTGAAAAGAGGACCATATGTGTTTTGACAATGAATTATGGGTTTATTCTGTCTATCACAGATGCTGTGAAATAATTAACAATTATGCATAATTTGCACATTTGGCAGATCTGCAAAGTGCACTTAATGTTAGAAACACAATTGTGATTGCACATGAAATCTTTTACAGCAGAGAACTTCAACCCAGCCTAATAGCAAGCTCTATTGCCTGAGTTTGCAGTAATTGCACTATGTTAGTTGTAATTACATGTGGAATGTGCTGACACATAAAAGCCAGACATTATAGAAGCTACTCCACTAGAAAAACAAACAGCCTGGTTCTTAATAGAGCGCCCCTCATGGACAATCAGTCAAACAGGTGTGTTATTGTCCATCTATTGGACTTTCACAACACACACGTCTAAAGGATCTTAGTTATTGCAACATACCTAATCTCTATAAAAACATATCTGTATATGAATACAAAATCTGTAGGCAACGGCACACGAGTATGGTATCGGAAGCGTCCTGGTTTATGTTTGTAGTCCGAGTAGTATTTACCAATCACGCTTTGGTTTTATGCAGGTCAACAGTCCACGTGGAGTGAAAAAGCGGCGGAACACATTGGCCGAAATGCAATCTCGGAAATCTTTTTGTCTATATATTGTCAAACAACACCATTCTCACTCTCAAGTTGCTAATCGGACTGTTTAGTTGCTAGCAATGACGGAAGAGGAAGTCTTGGCCCGGATATCCGTTATCTGGATATCTTCTGGCTACACTGGAACGACAGCAATATTATCCCTTGCCCCCAGAGGTATATCGTCATCACCGATGGGTTCCAAGATTGCAACATACCTATGCCTTTTAATTATTAAAGTGTGGCATTCACACACAAAAAAGTAAATATATTCCTCACAATAAAACTATTTTATTTTAGCAATTAAACACAGCATAGCAGTCAAATTATTGATTGAATAATGTGGATAAATATTATTCTGCCTATTTGCACACAGTAAATCTGTTTAGCAAATTGTATATTTATATAATATATGACTTACAGTGTGTTCTCAAAGAATGCTTTTTGAATCTCTGAACACAGGTTTGTAAATGCATAGGGATTTAGAATCTCATTCATTATGACCTGAATATAAAACAAACTACCTATACAACAAGATCAACAACAAACAAGATCAGTGCTTTTCCAGTAAGGGTGATAGGTTTGGGTTCTGATGCCACATCCAAATACCAGCAAGGTATCACCAACATGTGAGCTGGAATTAACTTTCCACTGCTCCTCAAAAAAGGTAATGAGACTCTTCCAGCACAAGTAGTGCAATGCTTAGTTGATGTTTGCTTGGTCTTTACTTTTTGTTTTGACCTATTTCTACACCTGTTACGTGCAGGAACCGTGTAGCTGTTGTGAGATCAAAGGAGTGAAGCGTTTTTCTGCAGCAGTATATTAATGATGTGAAGGAAATTGACTGCACATTCTGCTGTGTTTGCCCTCGACTTCAACCATGGTGGATATTTTTATCTCGCTCTCTTGTTCGCTCTCTCTCTCGCTCTCTCTCTCGCTCTCTCTCTCCTTTATTTATATTGCAATTCTTGTTTTATTTATTTCCATCTTCCTGTAAAGCAGCGGTTGTCCTAGTGAGGGTCAGGACCCACCGAGGGGGTCCAGAGATGGTGTGGGGGCGTCAGGAGATGACTTCAGCATTTAGAAAAACAAGTTTTTTTTCCAGATTTGTATTGCCTTTTAATAAAATGTCTTGAATATAATGTGCATATATTTCCTGTTGTTTATATATACTGTGTGTGTGTGTGTGTGTGTGTGTGTGTATAAATAAAAGCTATGCACAAAAATTAAGGAAATATGTGTTTGGTAGATTATGTCTTTGTTGTGACAATGCTTCTTGGCAATATATCTTATACCATTAGAAAGCCTGATTATTTCCATTTTAAATGGAGCCACATATGTAAGGAACATGCCATGCATTTGTGGGATGAGCAGCAGATCTGAGTATGTGGGTTGCGCCCATGAAAAATTTGCCAAATCATCTCTGACAATGATAAACAGCTTTTATTTGCTGTTGCATCTCCCTAACTGGAAAAACTAGGCTTGTCATCATTAGAGGGAATCTCAATGCAGAGAGATATCGAGATGAAATTCTGCAACCAGTGGCAATCCCATATCTCCACAGTCTGGGACCAAACTCTATCCTCCAAGATGACAACACTAGTCCCCACAGAGCAGGGTTTATCAGAGACTACCTCCTGTGTGTGTGTGTGTATATATTACTTATTTTGGGAGGTCTTGACTCAAAAACATTGAAACCCAATTCTGTAAAGTACTAAACACTTTATTAAGAAAGGTGCTAAACACATATTGGAAGTTTACAATGTCTGAGCTAGATTATGAAGCACCACATATTTCAGGATGCTATCAGCAGACATGCCCACAGGCCCAAACTATCTGCTCTATTATGGATTGAATAAATACATGGTTATGTCTATTATGTTTTTTTTTACTGGAACAGACGGCGTGTCACTGGGTTGACCCCCTCATAAGATGAGGTGATGGACGACGTGTCAGAGCAAAGCGTTTGACCTACAACCCGATTCCTCGCCATCTGTAAACAGAGGCACCTCCTGACACTGGAGCCAGCCAGCAGATTCTCCCTTGCACGCCATCCTCCATTTTCATGTAATGGCATCTTCTTAGATATTAAAACAGCTTTCCTTTGCATGCCTTTTGGATCACTTTTTATTTAATCTGACCTTTTTAATAATTAAAGTTTTTTTTAAGTGATAATTCTTCTCACAGTAGGTGTGAGCCAACGGACTTGAAATACTATATGCAAAAATTAAATTGGCCCTTAGACATACATTTTCTGGGTCACACTTCTCTTTAGGCCACAGGGAATGATATCTTCTCGATTGTCTGACATTTAATTACAAAAGATATTCTGTTGGGATAGTAGTTTTTTCCTACAAAGTCAAGCCAAGTAAAATCAGGTCCAGTGTTGTTTCAGATTATTCAAATGCTGTAATCCCTTTTTCATTATTGTACGCATGAATGTCTTTCCTTTTTCCATCTCTGCCCGTAAAGGGGAAAATGTGTATTTGTTCTTGACGTATTCTTTATTGCTGTTGTTTTGTTTCTTTAATACCTTTAATCTGTGATAGATAGATAGATAGATAAGGATTTGACTAGAGTTTTACCTTACTGAATAATTGACACATGTTGTTGAATTTGACTCACTCAGTGACTGTGGGATCCTTGGAGTACTGTCAAGTGTCGAGACCTCTTCTGTCTGGATGTGACTGCCCACATTCTGAATACATTAATCTGGGTGTGACGTCACACCGATGACGTTACACATCTCTTTCTAAATCAGGGAGTTGGACTTTTGGCATAGTGGATTGCTTATGGTGATCAATTAACATTTTACGCCAACAATTTATTATATCATAAACATAACTGATGTAAAAAAAAAATAGAATGGGCTAACATAGTCATGGGGACTTGCAGTTATTCTATAACTTTTCCCTTAGGGCTAAACTCCAAGGAAGAGTGTGTGATCTGTTGTACTTTATGACCAGGCCTGGTTTAAAATAGGCCAGTGAAACTGATCAGCATTGCTGAGCACCAGTGAAAGCAGCATGGATTAGCTTTCAACCCAGAGCTGGACTGGGGACAAGACGTTAAGAATGCCATCGGCATTATGAGATGAAACTGTATGTTGGCTGTCAAATGACTTAGAGAACAGTGGCTCTCAAACGGTATGACTTATAACGCCCAGGAAGAAGTGCAAGCTGTGAATCACTTTATTTCGCACACGCAAACACTGACCAAGATAATAATAACGTACCAAAACATATAATTACTGTATCCGTTATCATAATTGTAAACTACATATACAAAGAAAAAACATAATTCATAATAAATCATCGTGCAATCCTCTCCAAAATGATTTCACGATCCATCGTAATCCCCTTTTTTGAGAACCACTGGTGTAGAAAGTGACTGTTTGGCTTGGTTCCATGCTTTTGTGCCCAACACTCCCACTAGATGGCAATATTATGCTTTATTGTATCGCACCATTCTCTCAAAGGTAACGCCTCTCTTGAAGGAGGAAATAATCTCAGTACATAAAAAAATACTGAGGTGTACTGTCACCCAAAGAAACTTCCAGATGTAACGCCGTGCAGTTTTCAAACCTGGTCTATATTCTTATGCAGTGATGTGAACAGTAAGTATTGATTGCATTATGAAGTTCACTTAGATGGTGAACTGTATCCTGGAATTTGTCTATTCATATTCAGAGAGACTTCCATTTCTTAATGGAGGCCATTGCAGTTATGAAGTGTGTTGAATGCAGAGGTAAAATTGGATTGCATTGCTGAAGAGGAAGTCATTTGTCATTTCTTCGACTATAGCAGGTTTATAAGTCATGGAGACCAAATGTCTTCTTTTTCTACATGTATCTTAAAATCTTGGAATGTCAATTACTTTTGCTGTCGTGAAAATAGAAAAAAAACTATATAGGCTACTCATAAATCTGATCCAGAGAGCAGGAGCAAAACACGACTAAGGTCTACTATCTAAAATAGGTATTTCTCAGGATTAGACTAGACTTGGTTTAATAAAACAAGACAAGCTAAGACTAGACAAGATAATACATTAATGATCCTAGTAACATAAATCAATAATATGGATTTTGCAAACATAATTTGTAGACAGGTGCTAGATTATTTTTGCAAAGATAGTTTTTGAAGCCTTTCAGAGCAGGTCATCAAGGGGCTTTGTTGAAGTATAGCAAAAAGTACAGCTCAAAAGAGCGGATGTTTTTTTGCATTTATTAGTACTAAACATAAACACCATAAACAAAACATGCATTCAATACAATTTTAAGATGGGTTTCCTTGATACAATATTTATGCACACAACACAACAAATGACTTCCTGTTTTGACATACTGTCAAATCAGGGTTGTTGTTTTTTTATATGTCCCACTGTACACTCCCCCGAATATTGACACTAACCTGTCAGTTTTAGATTTGCCTACAGCTGTACACAAATGTGTGTATGTTCAATTTTACCCTCTGACCTCTGCAAACGCGTAGAACTCCCATGACCTTTTAATTAAGAAAACTCACTCAGTAGATGCATTGAATAAAGACTGTTGCTGAGTAATTATTCTACTTGGTAAATAAGTATTTTTTCTTGTATGTGCAAATGTACTTGTAGAAGTCCATCTGATATAAGATGTAATGACTTCATTGACTTTAATTAGCACATCCCCACATTAAGTTCTACAGCCACGTGTAGATGCTATGCGAGTAGCAAGAAAAGACATGCAGCCCGAGGTTGCAGAGTAAAAAGTGATTATATTGCATTATTGTATTGAAAAAGTAATCTCTTCAGGCCTCTTCCTGCCACACAGAGCTGTCCGTGGCACTGCAGTCATATTGAGCTCCCAAAGCTAAATAAAACTTGATCACAGCAGAACTTTTTCTAAAGAAAGTCCTCCTCTCCACAATTGTAATGGATAGTGTTACGTGTTCCAACGTAAGTTCCTTCTGCAGTTGCCTGTGGCTGTGTGGTAAACAGTAATGTCTGAGCTTTTACTAAGTGGACATAATCCTAAATACACATAAATACACTGCAGTCAGTGTTAAGACGAACTCTTCTAGGACACTATGCAAGCTCATGCGTAACATTTAATCTACAGTAGACATGCACTGATGTTGGTTGCGGTGATATTGTGACTGGCATATTTTTTATAGTATGAAGCACCATAACCACTGCACTGAATACAAACGTACTAGCAATCAAAGAATTGTACACCATGTTAACCTGGCATCTATGAGGCATGAGGCTTAAAATGACACTGATCGTTAGTAAAAAAAACTTGACTGTAGGCTATAGCTTAGCATAAGCCCACACAGGCATTTAAGATGACATATTCTGTCTGGACACTTTATTATGAGCTATTATTATGATGCATTATTAATTAACCCTATCTATCGCTGTTGTTTTTTGTGGGAGCGAAGACAAGTAATTTACAAAGGAACATTAACAGGAAGTGCCACGACTTGCACCAAATATGATTTTGATGAACAACTGAACCAAATAGAGGTTGAAAAAAAAAAGATTAATTTGGTTCATTAAACATAGAAACCAAACTAAGTATTTCATGTGGAATGAGTAGGATTGTAAATGTATCATTGTTTTAGTCATGGTTAGATTTTATTTAAGTTCCATAACCATTAATAATAATAATGTATATACTGTACTGTATGTGTATAAATATGTGTGTGTGTGTGTATATATATATGAGGGGAACATATATGTTGTAGGAACATATAGTAACGCTCAAAATGTCTTCCTGCTAGCCGTATGTTTTTCAAAGCAGCCAATGAAATGCTCCAATTAGTAGTCAAGCATGAACACACACCTGGTAACTTCCCAGAACTCCTGTGGGTGTGCACAGTTGACCGTTGCTGGGAAGCAGTCAGGTGCTCAGTGCCTTAATCAAGGACAATTTGACAGTAATTTTTGGCGAAGGCAAGATTGCTCCTCATTCACATCCCCTACCCACGCCTGCAGATTATGAGTTGCTGGGGCCAGCTGGTGATTGTACTGTATGCTGTCTGCACTCATCTCTTACATGTGGAGTATGTCAACCAAGACATATAAAAGTAGTTTGTCAGGTGCAAGACAAAATTTTTACGCTAAAGGCAAATCCAGCTACGTACCTCTAAATGCCTGACAGCCAATTAATGATCCAACCACCTGCGGGCCAATAAAGAAACGGGTTTGGACTCCCTGTAGTGCCGTAGAGCCACTCAGAGGATCAGGTAATTTGACAAAAGACATATAAAATTAAGCAGGATTAGCAGACTGTGGTAAATTGCTATTAAGCCAATTGGTAACCCTGAAACACAACCCCTGTTTATTGAATTTGTTGATTCTCGAAAAAATAAGTGGAGAGTTGTCCTTCAAGTAAAGACAGTACTGCTGGTTAATATATAGAAGACCTTGCATGTTTTCTTAAGCTTTTCTCAAGGACACCTGCACAAACAAGTTAGCCTTAATATCATTACCGTGGAGCACCAGTGACTGACTGACCTATTGACAGAACAGTCTAGGTCCCACATATACAAGCTAGTAATTGGCACAGAATTTATCTGTAATCTATACTCTCTAATTGGATGCATTTATACTGCTTGCTGCTTGACGGCTCCTGAAGTGTTAGGAGCGTGTTTACATGTTAAGGTATGTGCTGACCCTGTGGTTGGTGGGTGTTGGAATCGAGGCAGTGTATGTCAACAGTCCCACAGCCAAGCATGCTGGATCTGCGAGATCACTGCCGGTAGACATACTGAGAGCGAGTGTAGACCTATGGTATGCCGAAGGAAATGGGGTCAGAATAATTTTATTAGCTTCTGTCTCCGATTAGATACAAGCGTGTTTCTTCAAACTTTCTCTTCTCAAATTCTCTGTACTACCTCAGAAATAATAATCTTGAGGTAATATACATTTTATTGGAAACAAAACTTCATAGAATATATCCAGACAGATAGGTACATATAGGCCTACTGTATAAAAAGGGCCAGGCCATACAAGTCTAACAGCAGTTGCAGTGATCCTCAGTGATTTTCTATGCTCTCTGTACTGTCTTATATTCAGAGCAGCTCCCTGGACTCACTTCCTTGTGTGGCTTCAAGAATGAGAATTGTTTAGCTTTAAAAATACATGTTTTCCATCATTTTCCTTGTGTGTTTTAGAATCTGTGTCAGAATCTACTGGGAAAGAAATACAATATAATAAAACCCTTTTTTGTCAGTACTTTTTAGGCACATCGTGTTAAATCTAGTATCAGATCTTACTGTATCAGGGGGCCATACTTTGACTCACAGCTTGAAACAGCAATGTTTTGTGGTGAATGGTGGTACTACACCTGGAAGAAACTACCTTGCACTTCACTCCCATTCCAATAAACTAAATCGCAAATTTTTTTTCTCAAGTGCCACAATTACAGTTTATATGTATCTTTGCAATATAGCTATTTGTTCTTCATACGTTTGATTATTTCTAAGAAGGTTTTATCAATAGGTATAAACGTAATGTGCGGAAAAGCAAGCAGAAACAACTTGCACCCTTGCACCGCTTTTGTTTAACCAATCTACAGGGGCTGGTGTTAAGATGTTCATAAACGTGTACCTTGATAGTAGATTTCTCCGTCTGGGAGATCAGCCATCTCAGCCTAATTGTTCTGTCGAGTGGTACAGAAAGATATTTTTATTTGTTATGGGGATCTTGAAAGCACAGCGCCAAGCCTCAGAGCATGGCGACGAGGGGGAGAAGAGCTCAAGACACAGAATTAGCACATTTCCAATGCTTAATGCGAGGCCCAAGTTCACTAAAAATACAAATGTTCTTGATGTCCGACATCAAACACATAACAGATAACGTCTCTTACCATTTGAAACAGATATATTTGATTGTAGAAAAAGCATAGAAAAACATGTACATGCTATGTTCACTGCCTGGTACAGTACATCCCTGTAAGACATTTTGCTTTAGTCTCAAGTTGGGATCATAGAAAACAGAGACCAAAGCTAAGGCTCCTCATCCACCTTAATATATTCCTAAAGTCTGTGCCAGGATTACCAAGTATGTTCATACGTGCGCACGCACACTCACAGACACGCGCACAGTTGAAAACACTTGAATAGAGTTGATCATCTATAGTGATCATTCTACAGTGCAGTGCATGCTGTGTGTGATTGATGTCCCATTTCAATGTAAGAGTGAAGCATGGAAGCAGGAATACAACATACAGTACCATTGAAGGTATAAGTGCTGGAGACAAACTACTCCTTGCTCACGGTACACAGCACACCGCACCCGTTTAATTAGAGCTCTATATCATGGTCACACATGCTGCTTCTCCAGATCAATGAAGGATTTAATATTGGGGTCAACTGAAAACCCATCAATTCAGTTATATATGGCAAAAGAGACTTTGAAATACTAGAAATGTTCCTAACTAAAACAAATTGCACATTACCATTTGAGAGCACAAAGGAAGAAACTATTTGGATCATAAAAACACTTACTGCAGTACTGAAAGTGGGAGATGAATGTACACACTAAACATATAAACAGTGTAATGCAATGTAATATTGTTTTGATAATTCAAAGGAACTTTGAATTGCTCAATCCAGAGATGTGAATATTCTCTATACAGATATGCGGTGATATGAGGTTAAAGCATTTCACATTTTCAAATCCTCTTAGGCCCACTTGCTAGCAGATGTTGTCATTGACCCTTGGTGTCCTATTGTAGCAACCCTGCGCCACCCGGGGCCAGTTTCAACTCTCTTTGTCGTCAATGCCGAACCGTGTCTTAGCCCCACCATGTATGGCAGGGGTCTGATCTTCAATGCAAACAGCAGTAGAGCTGACTCGGGCAGGTGGGGAGTGGCTTAGCTGTGAGTTTGTTTTCAAATCTGTTTTGGGGACTACTTTCGGCATTCTAGTGGTCACAAAAGTGACGAATACACATTTAAATAAAGGCTATTGCATTTGCAATTTGTTATTGGCTGATATGGAGTCAAGGAATCGTCAGTTGACATCAGCCTCCAGTAAAATATACAAAATTATTATGTTTCATGTATGATGTATGCTCAATAACCTATATTCTTATTATATACTCTAGTAATTTACCTTCATTTCACCTACTGTAGACACCATATTATAAAACTATCATAACTACAGTTGGGCATTTTCATCAATGGGCAGCAGGCTGCTAGCCTGGCTCCGCTCGACTATTGCTCTCAGCTCAGTTTTCGCTGAGAGATTATTGTCTGGAAACCCTGTTCGCATTAAGGTTTGCTCAGCTACCTGAAGGGCGGACCAATCAGCGACCATTGGGAGTAGCTAAGTGCAATGCATCATTATTGTATTATACCTTAATCAGTGATAAAGACATTTATTTAAGTTCAAGATTGTAGTTTTAATGTAATTTCAGTGGTCTTGGGTCCACTAGCTCTTTTCCAGTTAGCCAATAGCCTATATGGAATTGGGTTTGGAAATGTAGATTAACTCATTAACTTTGTCCAGACAGGAGTAACTGGCAGCATTCACTGTTTTTCACACTGCTACCTCATTATTATGACTTGAGGTCAGACGTCAATAACAACCAAGTCCACCACAGCAAGACAAAGAGGCTGGTCAGAATAATAGAGAGTCTGTCTTTCTGTCTCCACAATCATTATTATCATCGGCAGCACTGGTAGTAGTATTGTTTTTGCTATTTGATTTTAACTAAAGGAAATTTGTCTTGGACCCATACAGTATCTGCTGTTAAAATACATGGGGAGTGGGGACTCAAAGATGATCGGCAGCCCTCTTATTGTGGTCCTTATACTGACATAGGGCGACCGGGTCTCCTCCCAGATCCCCTGGCACTGCTGAAGGTGTGCTTGTACAGCGGGAACAGCCATCTCTCTCTCTCCTGGACAGAGAGTAATGGAGGCAGAAAGCCCCAGGGAGCACTTGAAAGTTGACATACCTGTAGGCTGTGGGAGCCACCGTCAGCAAGTTGGGTGCATACTCTATCCATGGAAGATGGTTGCTCCACGCCGAGGGGTTCTGTACACAGACACCGCAGGGCTGCCTCCCGGTCTTAGTTGGCCCGCTCTGTCTGACCGTTTGTCTGAGGATGATACCCTGAAGACAGACTCACAGACGCCCCCAAAGCTTTACATAAACTCCTGTGACATGATTTGAGGCCACGGTCCGATACAATGTCAATGCCATGGAGATGAAAAATGTGTACCAGAGCTGCTTTTGTAGAGCCACAAAATGCACCGCCTTGGAAAATTGATCTACAATGGTGAGTATTACTGTTTTACTTTGGGAGGTGGGTAGACACGTCACAAAGTCGAACCTGGCCTGGGACAGCTGGGGGATGAAGAAGACCGTCCGAGAGCTGATGCAAGTGTCTGAGCACACACCGAGCACGAGGCCACGAAGTCAAGGGTGTCAGAGTTCATGGTGGGCCACCATAATTGGCGCTTGATGAGAGACAGCTTTCAACCCATTCCCGGATGGCAGGCAAAATGGGACGTTATCTCACCTAGGAATGAGCAGAATCGGGGACAAACAGACGGTTTGGAGGTCTAGTGCCAGGATCAGGCTGGGACTTTTGAGCCGGCTTCACCTGAGCCTCGATGTCCCAGGTTACCGCAGCAACCTGTCCGTTTTGGGATCCCAGTGTCAACACAGAATTGTATCTGTGGTAACTTCTGTGGCATTGTCCAGGTTCAGCTCTCCAGAGAAGGTATCCCAGTCTGTGCATAAAAAAAGCAACCTTTCAGTGTTTCTATGCTGTCATTTGTCCATGCATTGATAGATGTAACCAGGGGTTTACTATTCTTTAGGTCTGTCTTGTATGTGGGGATCAGATAAACAGTGCTATGGTCAGAATTTGTGTTATGTTACAATTAGGGGTAGTTAAATTATGGCTGTTTATGCATAATTTAACTACATCCGGTAACATTACCATAGCTCTTGTCTGAAGTCCTATTCTTCCTGGTATCACATTTAATATACTGTTCAAAACCTGTCAATGTAGTGTTTAAGTTGCAATGATTGAGATCACCCATGATCAAAATCGGGGCGTTTTGCGGTGCGCTGTAGTTCATGAACACAGTCTGCCACCTGCATCGCAGCCCTCAAGGCATTGCCATTGGGGGGTATATAAACAGAGTAGATGAGGATATTGCCAAACTCTTGGGGTAAGTAGAACGGCCTGAGACTATGGTTACAGATTTTCTCCTAGGCTGTAAGCTGTCTGCACCACTTGTCATTTATGTGCAAGCGGAGCCCGCCACCTATACTATTTCCTGAAAGCTGGCTTCTGTCAGAGCGAATGTGTGAAAACTCCTTTGGGTGTAACCAAGCATTATACAGGATTCACATTACTCGAAGCATCCCCTTGTTAGAAGTCAGAGTTCATCCTTTTTCCTGAGTGACTTTGCGTTACTCAGGACCATAGATGGCAGGGGGGCGGTCGATTGCATCTTTTCCATTAGCCGTTGTCGTACGCCTCCTCTCTGGCCTCTTTTCTGCGATTGCTGCCGACGTGAAGCTCTAATGACCTCCGGCAAGTTTTTGCTTAATAGCCAACGATATATATTCGGGTTTGTAATAAATAAGTTGTTCAGACATGATTAGCCTTGTCCCTCCAGGAGTGAAAGTATCAGTCTGTATTATTATGGTGTCTAAAATAGATGGTAGACACAATCTCAAAACAGCACAGCTATGGTGGGGTTTCCACAGAGGAACCTCGTATAATGAAAATTTTTGGGAGATTTTAGAGGTAACACATTCATTCAGCATCTCACGTTGCAAATAAGGACAATTATGTTGTCCTGTCTTTATTATAAATCTAGCTTGTATGTAAATTTAATAAGTCAGATGTTGTCAGGTGACTTATAAAAAGATTTACAAGGTATCTTACACATTAAAGCTACTTTAATGTGTAAGAGCACCATGGCAGACAATGCACTGTGAAAGTGACATCAATATATTTAAATTGCATTTATCCTCTCTGAAACCACAAAAATGTACTCTCCATTTACCTTGACATCTCCATTTACCTTGACATCCCTGACATCTACCTTGACAAATTTCACAGCCAACTAAATGTTATATGGGTTCAATAATGCCAAAAGGTGTGTGTATTGCAACTGCATTGTTTTCAGATTGTAGAAGAGAAATATCTACTGTAATCCAAACTGATCAAATTATCATCAAAAATATATTACATGACCCTTAAAACTTTGTTTTGTACTCACTAGATTCAGGCTACTTTTCATCATTGGAGATAATTTTTGTACTGTAGTTTACAAAACCAAATAACAGTTTTCAACCCTAAAACAAATACCATTAATTTCTTCTAAAAAATAAATACATACAAATTGAAAAAGAAGGTGAAAGGTGCCCCATATAGTGAAAGTCGGATGTTTAGTATTTAGAACCTAAACTGATTATGTCATAAGGCAATGGATGTGTTACAGCAATGGTGAACAGTGACTATGGTTAAAACCTGTAACATTTTGGGAATTGCTCCTTGCAGTTCCACACCCTGTTAGACTTCCAGCCCATGTTTTCCTTGGGTTCCATGTTTGGTTCTGGTACTTGTTCTCTGTTTCTATCGTTGCCTTTTGTGTTTATTTGATTATTGTTTTCACCTGTGTCTCCCCATGTGTATTTAAACTCTGTGTTCCTGTTCGTTTGATGCTAGATTATTTTCATGTCTTTCCATGTCTCTACGTCCCCTGTGTTGGCTGTTTTTCCTCAGTGTTTTTTCTAGTTTGTTACCGACCCAGTTTGCCTACCTTTGTCACCAATTCCTGTCTTCTCATTTTGTACCTTTGTCATTGTGGATTGTCTTGTTAACGAACCTTGCCTTGTACCCCGACTACGATTCTGCCAGTAAATCTTTTTACTCACCTGCACTTCTCTCCTCCAGCTAAAGTTGCTGACAGAAACCAACATGATAGTATTCCTGAAGGAGCAGCGTTCCAGGTACAGCTTCAAACTAACCAGCTTGATGATAGATCACCAGAGGTACCAAAAGATGTCCCATAATAAAGAAAAAACCCTTAAAGTAGAAAACGAAACTGTGCATATTTAATGAGTATTGCTACATATCAGCAAAGCTGGTACAGTACTCATCTTTTCCAGTCTTTGTTAGGCTGGCCTAGTTTCATCATGGCTTCACCCACTGTATCAGATTGGTGTTTCTTCTCCCTGTGGATAACATGCTAGAGCCTCTTCTTAACCTGGGGTTTTTCCTACAACAACATTCTGCTGGAATTCCTCTTCCTCCAGGGCTCAATTAGAAACACTGTTGACTGGACTCTGGACTGAAAATGATTGCTGACTGTGTATTACAGATGGATGAATGTGCTCTTACAGTAATGGCAAAGCCTTGGAGAAAGCAGAGGGACCTGGGACAGCTTACTCTGCTGTGGTTGAGAAATGGGTTATGAAATATATTTGAAACCATAAAAAGCAAAAGGAATAAATTGTTTCACTATTTCTCATTTGGAAACAGATAAAGTCAACATAATTATTGCCCTACAAACCTCCCTGATATCTGCTGGGGCAGAAACTGGGCAGTTTTATATAAGCAACCTCGAAACTAAAATTTACATGTTGTTTATTTGCGATTTAGTGGCGTCTCACTACAGCATGGTGTATTTTCAAATGCATAAATTTTTCCATTTACTATATGTATAACAGTGGCAGCAATAGTAGCGTATATAGGGACCGTTGGTGAAAACTGGGTCCCATCAGCAGCCATGTTATTCAATGTACTGTAAAAATTTGTCTAGAACACATTTGAACTAGATTTTTTGTCAGATTTTGTGTTTAAAAACAATAAACTAATCATAAGGTGCATGAATATTCTATGCGTGAGTAGTATTCATGTGCTCTTTGCTTGAATATCTTCGTTTTTTTGTTTTCTCCCCATGGAAACGTATTAACAACAGTGCTTTTAACCAATCACTGTTTTGATTTGTGATATTACTAGAGGATATTTCTGAGCTTCTGTTTCCTAGCAACATAGCCTATATGATATGTATAAGCTACCATGTCGCTGATCATGCATCACTATAATCGAGAGACAATTGGGGGGGTGAGAGGAATAAAATATTAGTTGAATGTTTGAGAAAGGGCTGCCACGCTATCCAAAGGGAATATTACAGCTCCTCTCATACGCCTACATCCTTCCTTGGTTCTTCTGTAGCATTCATGTTTATTTATTCCTTGCTTTTTCAGCACAGCACACTGTGGGTGCTTTTGTATCTCCAAAACTATGTATCCCTCGTTGAGTATCCCACCTCCAGTTCAGGTTTTCACAGCCTAACGCAGAAACTGATGCTTGTACAACAGCATAGCCGGTCTGAGCCCCCTTGAGAAACATCAATGCAATGCTTCCTTCAATCCTATATTGAGGCTCAATTCCGGACAAATATAGGCCTTGTGCCAGCCAAAGACCGCTACTGTATCATGTTGGGAGAAGGGTAAAGGCACTAATGACTGGATACAGTATGGAGTTTATCATTCATGCCATTCAGGTCTGCATGACAACAGCCTTTATTACAGCTTTATTGTTGAAAATCACTAATACTCAGTTGACCAGAAACATTTATAAAGGAAAATTGAAATTAAATTGAATTAGTTGAAGTGTTTATTTTGGCATGCCTGCACCAACAGATGGGTGATATTTATACTAGGACTACTCACTGGGTTCCATTTCCCCTTAAAGACTTTTTATTTTTATTTTGGGAGCATATCTGAAACAATTATTTCAATTATTATGACAGCCTTGATGTATGAGAGTAAACTCATATAAATGTTTTACGTTGTTTCACTTATGGTGGATAAAACCTTTTCAACCTCCATATGAGCAATTGTATGAACCTATCTTCAATTACACAGTTGAGCAGATTGCATTGAACCTCTGAACAGTTATGTTCTAGACATCATTCAATGTGTCACTTTGAGTGCCTGGCGAGGTTTTTGTTTTCTTTATGTATTTCACTATAACTCTGCATCACAGCCTCTTAACTTGTTCTAAATAGTCACATTCTTTGGAAATTGTTTTCAAGTTGCAGCTCTCTGAAGCAAAAACAGGCTAGCTGCTCAAGAAAATATAAATTCATCTACGCTATAGGGAGGAAACTCTGCCTAAAGCTTACATGCGATGTAAAAATAGAAGATGAAGACACTTCTATACAGAAAAGCTTGTTTTGTTTATACATAGCCATATATAATCTTTTAACACATAATTAGCAGTTGTTTTGTATAGCCCTCTGAGAAATAAATAAATGGAAGGTCTTTTCTGTACGTAGGAGTTGACTGCAATGGCTTGCATGGCTAACACGCTAAAAGGTAGCATACGCTTGGCTGTGCATAAGGCTACAGTACAATTATTATGTACTGTTCGTTTTCCCTGGGGAACTCCACCCCACTATTAACATGCCACTGTAAACCTGGATGAGATCAAATGTGTTTTTCAACGTACTAAAATGCAATATGGTTAAATAATTTCACATACAGGTAGTGTTATCAACTATCATGAAAAAAAGTATTTATATTTCCTTTTTTTTTAGTTAGCGGATTTTGAGACCTTTTAAATAACTAATTGATTTGACAATTATTGAGTTATGTAAATGTTCTGATTAGAAATGTCTAGTCAATTCTGATTACTGGTTGATTGCAAAACCAAGACATTCATACGTTTGATTTCCTGATCGCTCCCAAACCCCAGATAGTACGGAGTCAAAAGTCTCTGGGATGTTTGCACACTGAAACTGCACCACTGAAAATGTGTGTGTGGCAAAATTTGTGAGCCCATAAAAATGTGTTAACAACCTGTCACCTAGACAAGGTTGGTGTCCTTAAAAGTCAACCGAGCAACTGATGTTCAAGTTGTCATGTAGTGAGGCCAAAGATTTGGAGTTCTCTTATTGATTTTTAGCATTATAACAGACTTGCCTACTGACAACAGTCTAAGGCTAAGATTGATAGATTATATGTATGTGTATATTATTTTATATTATATTATATTATATTATATTATATTATATTATATTATATGTATTTATTTATTTTCAAACAAAACTACATACAACAGTGTACAATAACAACTCAGCTCATAATAAATAAGTATTCAATGCAACACTCTTTTCTTGAAGGACTTTAATAACATACTAGAAGGCCCACCCACAAAATATAACACTTTACTTCTGCATTGCAAAATATACTGTAACCCAACACCTAGTTGATCTAGTCATAATACTTCTATAACAAAATTGCTCACCCAGCGCATGCGACTGAGGGTGCTTCTCCTAACTTCCATGTGTTTGGACAATGGTCTCGCTCAGTCTCGTGGGATCAGCATGCCTCCTACTTAATAACAACACCTTAGCATACTGGCTGATCTAGTGAAGAACACTCCAGGACAGGGGAATGATACACTGTTACTATGAGGCCTACATTAACCTACCTTGCAGAAAACCACAGGCTACCACAGGCAGCTCCCTCTTACAAGTAGGAGTAGGAAGCATGAAATAGAAACAGGAGCATGAACTAAAGTGTCATGCATGTATTAATACAGAGGACCTACTGTTCTGCACCTCTGAAGTCTACTGAAGCCTATTTGTTGTTTCTGATTCAATGATTCAACGAGTAGCATGTATTATCTATCCGACCACTGGAGACAGAACTATATGCAATGGTGGATCCCCAGTACCGTGCACTCAATAATGGGGAGTAATGGGCAGCATGCGCGCTTTGCCCAATTTTGTACACTTTCTTACGATCATTTTACAATCAAACCCACATATTGTCGGAGAGCGTGTAAACCGTCAAAAAATTCTATCGCAATAAGACCATCATTATCATGAAAAACAACAATCATAACAGCCTCAATAACAACAACCACAATTAGTATTCATAATAATTGGTAATATAAAATAGGATGACAAGGAATATAGCACATACAAATGTAGGCCTAACATAATGTAGGCTATCTCCACCTTCTACTAAGTCAGTCATGCCTATATTATCTACATACTTGGAGAGTATGAAAAAAATGTTCATTATAAATCGATGGCTGCCATCTTGATTAGCTAATAGGTCCTAATTGACTGGTGAGAGCATTTAAAGCACTGGATGTGGGTGGAGAGGTTACCTTAACAATGGCAGAACTTTTAGAGGAACTTGCCGCTGCACCGAGGCGGGAAAGAGTATTCCATGACCTTGCATATTTTTTTCATGGAGAATGACGAATGGCTAATAAGCCATTTTAGGCTCCCACTGCATTTTTCTGTGCAGCTCTGCGATGTCCTAGATCCACATCTATGAAGAGAAACCAGAAGATTGCATGCCATGCAAGTGCAGTAGCTCTCTACCTTGGCGTTCTTGGCAACAGGCACCTTTCAGCAGGAAATTGGTGACAGAAGCGGCATTTCACAGCCTTCCATAAGCAGCATGATGCCAGCCGTGCTATCAGCCATAATGCAACTATACAGTCAACACATCACAATTCCATATCACGCAGCTCTACAAACAACCATTAAGAGAGAGTTTCACGAAATAGCCCATTTCACAAATGTCTTCGGCGCCATTGATTGCACCCATGTCCGTCTAAAACCACCACCTGACAATGATTAAGCATACATCAACAGGAAGAACTACTACTCCATCAATGCTCAGATAATTTGCCCCGCCAGGTTGGAGCCGCTGAATGTCGTTGCCAACAGGCCCGAGAGTACACACGATTCTTTCATAATGCAATCTAGCACTGGAGGTAGGAGGCTGCAGCTGGGGGACTTCATTGGTCCTAGCTAGCTCCTCGTGAGTAAAGATTACTAAATTGGTTAGTTAGCTACTTTAGATAAACGCTCTGAGATTGCCTGCTCTTAAGTGTCCACTGCATGCACTTCCCATAGGTGATAAGGGTTACCCTTTGACGGAGTGGCTTATTACACACCTGGCCAATCCCACCATCCCATCAACCAGGCAAACGTGCGCACAGGGTGCCCTGCGGGGCACTGCGTATGGGGCCGCTGAAAGGTAGATGGCTTGCTTTAGGAGCTGCCGGTGGTACTCTTCTGTACACTCTGTCGGATTATTTTGGCATGTGCAGTGCTGCGTAGTATTGTACAAACAAACCCCCCAGATAATATGCCACCTGAAGAACCAATGGATGTGGAGGCTTGGGCAGACCAGCCCCAGGTCCAGGCTATCCGAAGACGGCTAGAAATCATTGCTTGTTTTTGAGGTTATTACAAATGCCACAGAGTAAATAAGTTTAAATCTTTTTTCTTGTTTAATTCAAGGTTTGGCTTATTTCCTTCAGGGTTTATTTTATTTGAATCAAAGATGTGTTCATTTCAGTCATGTTCTGACAACTGGTCTTGTTATTTCAGGATTTTGTTAGATCCGTGCGGGACCTACGAGGTTCAGGAAAAAGGTGGACAGGTGCGTTCAGACCGGGAGAGCGTGTTACTCCTCGCCAATGTGCACTATCTTTTGGAGTGCTCTGTACAAAAAAGGAAATAATAATAATAGCCACATCTGTGTGCCAGCTGTTCAAGCTAAGATAACTGTGAAGCTAGCACCGAGCCGCTTGCTTAAGCCTGAGGGGACCAGAAGCTTCAACTTTCAACAAAAGGTCTACATAATTAAGGGACAGTTATTTGTTCCCTCTCTTCTCTATCCACTGTTGTCTGCGCCAAGTGTGTGTTGTACTTGACCAGCACCAACTTATCTTAGCTTACCTATCGAAACACTGGATCCTTGTGTCAAGCAAAGCAATGTAACAGTTCCCCCCATACAAAGGGATATTATATAAGTGTGACTGTAGTTTTACAGTATATGCTATTTCCCCAGTATATGCTATTTTATATGATGACTATAGTGTTTTTTAGTTATTTATTATGATATATGATTTAACTTCATATACCTGTTGTGTTTTCAAACAATATAGGGTCTACATTTTAAGTTCTGTTGTTGTTGATCTTGAACTGAAGGTCAACAACACCAACTACCAACTAATTACTAAATTGGTCAGTGCTGATTTACCAGTGTACCTGCCAAATGTTCCATCACTGTATTTACTGTTTTTATGCTATAACATTCATAGCGTGCTCTCTGTGTGTGTGATGTCGAGAGTAGCAATAAATTCTGTGTATATTTAAAACATTGCCTGGTGTGCGTCTTTGCCTTTACCAGCCACTTAATTAGAATTAGAGCAAAGGCCCTTCAGTAGTGCATTATTTAATTTGTAATATCTGCATAACATTTCATATGCTATGATGTTCGAATTAATATCGTTGACCTGATTCATAATTCTGGCTATTAGAAAAGAAAAAAAAACAACTTTCAGAATCCAACGATAATCATAATAGCTCAAGGTAATATGCATACTTGAATTTGTGCTGAGAGTTCCTTAAATTTCCATCTTCTGAGGCGCAAGATTTGTGTGAAAGCAGATAGCATATGCTGTCTGTATACAATATGAGGCAAACGCTTATATCTCACAGAAATCCAGTTATTCCACTCGGGCATGCATTTAGCACGATTGCTATGTAGAGACTGTTATTTTCTCGCCTTTGTTATTGCAGGTTTACAGTATCACAGAGGCGCGTAAAAGATAATAGATCCTGGGAGCTAACTGCATGCAGAGGCCTTGGATTAAAGCACAGGCTAGCCATTCATTTGAAATAATTTCATGTTTTCCTCCACCAGTCGGATGCTATTTTCAGAGCATTTGTGACAACACATTATTCAGCGTGTGGCAGCCATTGTCTTGTACTAGCAAAATATGACATATTTGTTTTAATTTATATTATTTCTGTGCAGAATCCACACTCTCACATACAAAGGCAGTCTCAAACAACCTAATTATTAAGTTTGTGTACATTAGCTTACATAATCTACATCCTCAGTTGTAATTAATGATAGTAAAAGGCAGTTGGTAAAGTACTTTTTTAGGGGTAAAATACAAAAAAATAGCAATTAATCGTAAATTATTCCGTGTACTGCATATCAAAAAGGAGAACAATAAACTTCAAAAACATTTTTAATAGAAATAAAATTTTGTATAAAAAACTGATCATGCTCCACACACTTCATTAGATTTCATGAGGTTTTACAAATACATAGTCAGATAGCCAGGCACTGTCTTTTTTGTACATTTTCCCCTATTTTAGGATAGGTCAGGACATTAAGCAGACATCATAAATCTATTTATTAACATACATTAACTTGCCATTTAATTTAGTCAGCACTTACATTTTATTCTGCAACACAAATGGTGTTAAAAGTAATACAGAGGGAGGCATGAAAAGTAGCATTGGATTCACAACACAAATGACCCAACACGATTCTCCCCAAGACATTAAATGGCTTCTATACTGCATTAAGCCAATTGTTAATCTGTTTAGCGAGCCAATGGTGCTTTATGGAGATAATGTACCTGTATGTTTTTGCAATTTGATTTTCACTCGTCACAAGCCTTCCAACTCCCTGACACCTCTATAACGTCAGATTGTCTGAGAAGGAAAGATATGTTTTGTAATGGGTCTCCTCAATAGCTGGTCCATTAAGAATATCACCAGAGCATAGTGGATGATTCACTCTCAAGGGCATACTTCACTTTTATCCCTGTCCTAATGGATCTGTACAACTGCTTTACCCTTCTCTGTGACCAAGAGGATAGCTACAATATAGGCAGTGATGGTGTGTATGGGGTGTGGGGGGGGGGGGGGGTCATCCATTATGACAGCTTACAGTAGCTTCTTGGAGCTAATATCTTTTAGCCAAGAGTCACTGTTTTAAAGAACAAACACAGAGGGCAGTGACAGCCTTAGGCTAGCTGGTAGTACAAATCTTGGTCTCACTTTAGCACAAATAAACAAAACTCACTCACTAGACCTTCACCATTTGAGACCATTGAGATTTTTTAAAATTTTTTACGTACAATAGGCTAGGGCCCAAACAATTGTAACGACACTGCAACAGAGTTTGAACGCATTCCAAATATATTTTAACAACACAACACAGGATGTTCAAACTGGCATGCTCAATATCAGCAAGGACCATTTTTATAGATGTAGTTTTCATCATTTTATTAACGGGATGGAGATCTGGTAGAGCAAAAGACAAAAAAACAAACAAAAACAAAACATGAAGTCTGATACAAATGTCTTGCACTGTTGAAATGGTCGTTCAACCCTGTGACTAGATACATTTCAAAACAAAAGGAACAAACATGAATCCTCTTAGAAATTCATGAACTATGTTTTCATGAACTATGTTTTTTTGGTGTTGATTAATCTCTTATGAAGCCTTGAGGATTTCATTAATAATTATTGTTCACAAAAGTGGCAGACAACATTAAGCACAACTGAACCTATTGTTTATCTCTGTTGAATGTCAGCCAGCACTGCTCAAGAAGAGGGAAACGTCTTTGAAATAGGGCACAGCTGTAGTGTAAACGCTCGTCGGCAAAGCTCCATTTGTCAGTCTCCTGGCCTCGTCCATTCTAAGTGTTTGTTATGGTGATGAGGCTTAGAGAAGGTGGAACATTACAGTTGTACTTGATCTGTTATGGTCCCCGGGGTTCCCTGCGACTGCGAGTCCGTCGTCATCATGTCTATTCTTTGGGCAATCCTTCTGAGGTCCCCCGCTGATGACGCGTCCTGTATAGTTTTGCTTGCTTTAAAATCCACTGCGCACACACACATTTTCACAATCATTGGGAAATCCCTGACGATGCAATCGCCTTCATCCCTTAGATTGCATGGTTGCTGTAGCTAATGTATGTCTGCTTTGTTGGGAAAGCTGAAACACAGCAGAAGAAAGCACAGTGTTACAGTTTTATAGATTCAAGGTAAACCATTTCAGCGCACGCGCTAAGGAAGTTATAGAGAATTAGCAGTCACCACCTACTCTTATTGCCGTTGTTGACAGATCCACTTTGACCCTAGAGTCACAGTATGGTGAAATGCCTTGGTTGAAAATAGGTGTTAAATTGTTATATCGGCCTAATAGCACAGTACAATCTATAACAGTAGGTCATTTTTGGCGACGCCTACAGTAAATAAATGGTACATGCTTATATTGAGAACAGTGTATGAAAAGTTTTTAGATTTTAACAAACGTATTTACACTTGTATTTACACGTACATTTTTTGTGGGGGGAATGTCGCATGTATGGATACAAGGTGTTTACAATTTTCAGTGCTGCTAATAAAAAGGCGTTCATCAATGCGAAGTAGCCTGAATAATTATTATATTACTTCATACTGTGATAAATAGCACCTACATGGACATTCATTTATGTGAAAAAAGTCACAGATTGACCCTTTTAGAGAAGCTTTCTGTCCGTGGCCTCAAAACACATCCTGTATTACCAACAGCATGAGCAGGCTTTTCAATAAAACCCTCTCCCCTCCACAGGCTCTCTCTGTCTGTAGCTATCTGGCCTCGACTTCCCACCCATCTCTCTAGACCGTGTTAGCTGATTCGCTGAGGTGGAGCAGATAAATCCTGACATATCGCCACCAGACCCAGGCGGTGGGGGAGCTGGCCCGGCCAGGAATTTTTCAATTTCATCAAGCCATGTGTCCACACCAGCAATGACAATGACAATGACAAATGGTGCTTATTCTAATAGCGATGCACCGCACAGTGAATGTAAGCGGCAGGCCCATCAGGATAAATTGTTTCTGGCTATCAAATCTGTGCCTTTGCTCTTTCGCCACTTTTTGTAACAAAAGCCCCTTATTAACCCTAAAAATTATAACTAAGATAGGCAATTCTGCGCTTGCGTTTGTTTATATATTATTGCTGTTCCAAAATACCGAATACGTACCATTTTCATACAATTTTAGTGATTTCCATTTTAGCCTGCAGTACCAATGTAACGTGTGTTATTCTTATGCAGGTAGAAAAAAAGATCCACCTTTAATACTGTAAGAGGCAAGGACTCTGCAAAGCTCCTACAATGAGTATGCATCATTATTAAGATAGCCTGTAAATGGGGAGTCTATCTCTGTTGACAGACATGACTGAGTGAAACCCATTTCCTGCTTGAGGCAACCAGAGGGAACGTGTTCTGGACATCACCTGGGTAATTTCTGCTGACTCAATTGCTGAAGTCAATATTTACCTCAGGTGTATAAATCCAGAGTCTCTCTGTACCACGGGTAGCATTTTTATTGGAACTGAAATAAGGGGGCGGCACACCCAGGCAGCTCCAGTTTGTTCAGTACAGGGGACTCATTGGCTTTCTGATTGTTTACTAGGCTTTCAAACAGAGAGACAGGGCCTGCTAAACAATCTTATTAGACAGTGACACATGAGATTCAAGTGGCACTAAATATACTGAAATCATGAGGAAGAAAACAAAATAGAGCATACGTTGTGTCACTGTTGTACAGAATACAGAGTGCTGCCCAATCACATCATGACCTTGCTCTCCACACACAATGACTTGAAATACCTCTTCCCCGCTCATAAACAAAAATCCAGATTCTTCCTTTACAAAATAAATAATGGCGGTAATTTCCTAAATCCACTGAAGTGTAAAATAACATGGGCGGCAGATCTGCTAATAAGTAATGATTTTATACGTTGCTGTCTGTATCAGAATCACAGTTATTTGTTCATGCGCTACACAGAGCTTGAAGGACAAAACGTAAATACAGTAAAGGGGGAAAAAACTAATTACAAAAAGGTACACTTCTCGATTGCATTATATCCCAAAATGTCCACCCCAAGCTAACTGTTTATGCTCAAAACACAACGAGCGTGCACATGAAAGTGTGTGTTGCTGTAGGGGGGTGGGTACAGAGCAGCTTGAGTCCATTAGCTCCTAAATGGGAGGAGTAGGCAAGCCATTCAGCACTCGGGGCATCCGCTCTTCAAACCTAAACAACAATGTTTCCGTAATGTTGGCTTCATCTACAAGGAGAATGCATGACACAAATGAGGGGTTCTGCCTTTAAATCAAAGAACTGGCGTCGTGTTCTTACTTTGTGTCTCCAGGCTCTCGCATAGTTCCGTCTTGGCCTCCCCGTTGGGTCTGAGACTGGCCTTTGGGTTGAACTTGTTGGACATGGTGGCAGCGGTCACCACAGCTTTGAGGCTCCGCGTGCGCTTTGGTACATTCTGCTCTGGGTGCAGGAGCACCACATAGACCTTGGGCATGTACAGCATCCCCAGAGACACTGAAGCACTCAGGCTCACAGAGATGGTCAGCGTGGTTGTTTGGATGTACATCTGCAAAAAGGCAAACACACGGGGCATTGATTATTACCATAATGTTACAAACCCTCCCTGACATCACCCAGCACAGAAGTGTGCTGGCTCTGGCCGTCGCCATCTTGGCAGTGCCTGACTGCCGCCTAACTCCCGGCTATATATATAATGGATGGATAAATTCATGGCTTAATATAATTTTAACTGATGAGGAATATAAAAATACACCCTCCCATACAATTGTCATAAATGGGGAAACTAGCTATAGAAACCAAAACCGTTTTTTGTACCAGGCTGTTATTTCTGCTGTAAAGTTTGACATTTTAACATGGGGGTCTATGGGGATTGACTCGCTTTTGGAGCCAGTCTCAAGTGGCCATTAGGGGAACTGCAGATTTTGGCACTTCCACGTTGGATTAATTTTTCAGCAACGGAGGTTGCCGCTTGGTTATTACTCACTGCTCTCTGTGGGAAGTGACATCTGTTGTGTATCATTCTCATTAGAGGACCCAATGACTGGTTCTTGGTCAACCGGGCGTTGACGTGGTTAGGGGGCTCTGTCCTACAGAGGCTCAGAACATGTCGAGCGCATTAAATTGTATTCTAAATTAGCATTTCATCTGTTTTTTATGGCAGAGTGCCGACCGAACCAAGGCCACCTTGTTTGTTTATTTTCCGCAGTGCTAGTTTTAATGTGGTCATCACGCCACCCTGAAAATGAATGTGATCACGCCGTTCGATCGCGTCCTATTATAGACTCTCAACAAGTGGCCATAAAAATGAAAACAACCTCTTGAAAATTGTACACATGGCTGGGTTTCCTGAAGCACGAGGCGGCTCTGTGCTTGAACATTAATTCTCGGTGACTTCGTTTTAATTGTTTACAAAGCTGCGGCAAATTGATGAGACCTCTTAATAGGTTCATTAGGGGGGCAGGAAAGATTATGTAAATGATATGGTATAGTTTACTGATTACTTGACTGTGCATGTGAGAGGCCTCAGGCACATGATACCATGGCCCTGGATACATACTAAAAACCATTCTCCCCCACCCCTAACTAACACCTAACAGCTACAACAATCAATGGATCCATTGATTCATATGCCCTCTGAGTTAGAACCGTTAATATTTAATTATCCCATCATTAAAGGTGCAGTAGGCAACTCTTTCCAAATGCTTCTTTGTTGTTGTTGCATTTTGTTAAAAATGAGGTATGGTGCCTCCAGAACCATAAACTTCTGCCCCAGCTTACTATGTTTGGAAACACAACTGTACACAAAAGTGTGGGTGGATTTAGGGAGAGGAGTAGAGAGGAGTGTGAGCTACCCAGCACTCATGTTCTGTCAGAGTTTCAAATTAGCACACATTTTGTGTAATGCTTGTGTCAACAACCTACTCATTCTATCCTGTCAGCTATTAGTATAAATCAAATGCCCCTGAGAGAACATCTCTTCTCTGTGGCTGGCCCCCAGCTCTCGATCCAGGCTCTCCACCCCAGATTTAACCAATCAGATCAAGACCTCTCATCTCCAGCAGGTAGCAGTACTTTGCTCACTCTTGCTCAATTCTTCAACGTAGCCTACTGCACCATTAAAATTCATCTTTTCATTTTACCTTCACCGAGTTTTACCAGCTGTTTAGTGACCACAATAGGTCCCTTCTATTTTTCTCCTATCAAAACAGAGTGCCATTCAGCTCCCCAGATGTGACCTTTGTTTGTGTTATTGGTGACTCTCCATGGTGCTTCTCCCACTAGATGGGTTGTATCTCATCTCAGTCGGACTCGGTACCATGGGGTGTAGAGAGAAAGATGGGAGCATTGGAGGCTGAACGAGGTACAGCTGCAGTGCCCCCAACCCCCCCACTCCCACTGTAGAGAGTGTTAACTACTCATGCACTGCACTGGGCTGCGAATACTGCTGCCTTTAGGGAGGGAGTGGGGAACCCAATCTGTTACTCACGCCAAATGGGAAACAAACTAAAACTAAATCCGGATGCCATATGGTATAGAAAAGCCAAAATTACCTCATCTTTGAAGCCTTAAATTCAGTCTTTGAGTATATAAAACCAATATAGCAACATAAGATAAGCCTAGATCATATTATACTGTATATCCACAATTATCAAACATTCAGATGTTGGTGATGATGTCAAAGGGGTGTTGCATTCTTAAAAATACTGGTATAAATACTAACCCTAATACAAAAAACATCCTTTGAATTCTGTAGCACTAATGTTGGGCAATGCAAAACGAGTGATGAATGTCTGCAAATCTCCCATTTGTTATGTTTTGACCACTATTCCCCAGAATGCAATGCAACTCTGTATGTCCGCTATTGGTCTATGGCCATATCACATGTAAATAAAGAAGAATGTTTGCACTATTCTGGTGAACTTTGTGAACATTGTTTTCACGTAGGAATCATGTTGTCACATGTCAAATACCGTATTCTCACATATTGGTATGGTAATATAACGTATCATTATGTAATGTGTGTTATTATCTTATCAAATCTTATCTTACATAATGAATCCTAATTGGGCCTGTGAACGGCTTCAACAGGATCAATCATGAACCTGTATGAGCTCACAGGAGGTGGCCTGTTTTCCACTGCAGACTGACTTCCAAGTTGACTGCAGCTGGCTCATTAATTTGTTCATTTCTGATTGTGTTGTACCTGTATGTCCACAGAGTGGAGCTGATAAAAGGGAGACGGTGTACAGCCTATCATCATGTTGTCATCAACAGAACTTGCCCAAGGCGCGGCAGTGCATGGAAGAAGCCGAGCATGGCAAAACGAATGAGCGAACTAGAAGCCCGGAAGAGGAGGGGGGATATAACAGTATATCATAGGAGGTCCTGGCAGATTCTCAGTTCACTGTCTACACACCGTGACAACACACACCGGAAGGACACAATGTGACATACCTTTTAGGTTGTGCAATTGATACGAAGTTTGCTGAATGTAAGGGCCTTCTATTTTCATCCAGAATTCCCACTAAGCCTGAGCTTTAACATGCAAACAAATACAAATTCCCACTTTAATTTTAGACAATGTGTTGTCTCTCGGCACAGTTCGGCACGGTTGAGAAATGTTCAGCACAGTGGCTTATTGCATCAGAGTTCGCTATAATTGCATTCTAATTAAGCTAATAAACAAATAAAAGCCTTAGGGGACGCAGTAATGTGGCATTATGGGAGAGTGTAATTTACCAAGATCACAATACTGTGGCCTTCGTTAGCCTCAAGTCCTGTGCCTGTTGCTCCAGTATAATATACATGTTGTAGCTGGCTTTAAACTAAAGTTGCATCTTAACCAAGTTGAACGCGTATGTGGAGACATTTTTCTCTCGGGCTAACATGGGCCCATACAGTATATCTATGCTTGTGCTCATTAACACAGGATGTCAGGGAAGTTAGAAATCTAATATAACCTTTGACATGCTTGATTTAGCTGCTCAAGATACACAGGGAATTTAACATACTTATGCAGGCACTGTAGTAAGGGTACATAAACTGCTCATATGTTGTACACTTCTGCATCTAGTAGATTTACCAAACTTTGAAATGATCCTGTAGCAAAGTATCTTAGTGCCAGAGACACTCTCATTGTTATTAGCCCCGACCGAGAACTCACTGTACTACGGTTCTCTGCTACCAAGCTGAAGGAGCCATGACCACCCTGCACTTTTAAAATGCAGCATGGCCTCAGGATGGCACAATGTCTCTTCTTCACCACTTCGGCTGCCCGGAAACAGTTTCAGTACACAGGAGCCAAGGCAAAAAGACAATCAGCCTTGAAATCTTGAAGCCATAACTTGAAACTAGAAAAGGCCATGCCAAGGTGTTATTTGATTTTTTTCGTGCTTATTTTTTTTAAACAAAAGACTTGTGTTGGTTGAGAAACCATGCTATGCTGCAGTTTAAAAGTGCACAATGGTCATAGTCCTTTCGGTGGTACTGCGTCATGTTCTAAGTCAAAGGCCAGTAGATTGCATATCAACATCATTGTAATAGATCTAGTTTATCACAAAGAATACGCTGCTGACGTAGACAGCGGCCAATTATTTCATCTTGGACCTCCAAAACGTTTTCCAATATATTTCAAATCAATGCGCTATGTCAGTGTCAGTATAGGATAAAAGTTGTGACTGTCGGTTAACGCTACGTTGGAACTAACTTGGTTGGTGCATCCGGATTAAATGAAGGTATTGTGTAACTCTGAATTGACGTTCAAAGGAGCCTACCTTAGAATTTTAACCCTACAGGCTGCTGTTCTACGTCATGAGGTCAACAGTTGATACCCGAGGCTCCGCACTGGCACTGCGGGGTCCAAATAATGTAAGGTAACAACCTATCTCTGAAATCCAAGATGCTGCTTATCCCCCACTGCGCTACAGCAACGATCCTCATTAAGTATTATTGGGCCTTCGGGACGCCACTGTCAGTAATACTGTTTATATTTAGACAGGATAGTCTAGTGGTCTAGGTGTTGGACTCCCAGCCGGAAGGTCGGGGGTTCGAGCCCCAGAGTTGGCCTACCTGTAAGCATCCTTGAGCAAGATGCCGAACCCCTATCTGCTCCATGTAACAGCACCATGTAATTGTACGTCGCTTTGGATAAAAGCGTCTGCTAAATGACCTAATTGTAATTGTAGACAGGGATGACACATACTGTATAGAGATGCAACAGAAAAGAGGGGAGCATGTGGGGATGGCGTGAACAGCGGTGAGCCAAGAACGTTGGGTGTATGTGTGTGATGTCTGAACACTTTCACCCTTGCTCTATATCCAACTAGTGCGCTAACAGCAGCTTTGGCCATTACGCAGCAAGTACCAGCAGTACCACCTGATGGAGACTTTATCTAAAAAGAACCACTCACTTCACTGGGCCATTCATACGCCACGGTGCTTTAACCCCTTTTGTGTGGACGAATTGAATTTGAATCGAGCCCATTGTGGCGAGGCCTCTTTCCCATGGGCTGTTTTGTCCAACGTCTCTCCTATTTTGTCTGTCGATGAGACAGGCCTTGATTTGGACCATTTTCCAAAGTAAGCAGGTGTCATGTTTATTCCCGTAGCTAGCATCAAGCTCTGTCATCGCACTCTGCAGATAGGCCAGATGTCCCCATTTGAATGATACAGAAAGCCTCCTGACACCAGATGACAAATAAATGACTGTGCTTGTAGTGCTGAAGCCTGCTGTAAACTGATGATGAGCGCAAAGGCGGACAGATAAGGTAAATCAAGACCCAGAGGAAGTAGAGCATTTAATTGCTCTGAAAGACGCGTCAACGCGGGCCGGGAGGCTTTGTTGTGCCTGTCATTTACAGTAGGATGATTATGAGGTGTGTTTGCTTTGACATGTTAATTCCTGGAAAAAAAGAAAAAATTGTCTATGGAGGAGCTCTGGCAATTTGCCAGAGAGTTCATGTTTGTATAAAGAAAGGTAAGAAAAGTATTTTGCTTGAAGACCTAATCATTGAATTTTGTATACTTATAGGACAATATAAGAGCAGATTTTTTTATAGTATTACTAATACTAATACTGCAATTTTCAGTTCGATTTCTTTTCGATTTTTTTCATCCGTTGAGTCCTTGTTAAATGGTGTTAGCCTATGAAGCTAAATGGGAAAGAAGAGGAAAATGAAATAAGTGTAGCACATTTCCATTAAACAAAATTTCCATTTCCTCATCCATTGTGTACCTCACCTTGCCAAGCTGGAGGCAGTGATGGAACTCACTAATGATTTCTAGTGAGCCTGTCTCCCAGCCATTGCATGCAAAGTTTGCTACCAACTATATTTATTCATTACAATTTTGAAAAAGAAGTGCATCTTTACATTAAGGCCCAATTAGAGAACTAGTTCCGGGTTTTCAAACTTAATTTGTTCCAGGGATTGTTGGAGGAAACAAAACAGAGACCTCTTTTTGTCTAATTAACAATCCAAAGCCATGTTACAGTGGCTAATGGATTACCTCATCCTTGAAAAAGGCTGATTCTAAACCTCCCCATGATTTTAAAATTCTCTTTCATCTTCAGACACATGAGATGGAATACTTAAAGACCTCTTTGGTGCTATTGACTTAAGATTTAAGATGAGTAACAGTCATTCATTTTGATCTTATGATGTTATTATCGCAAGTGCATCTATTTGAGAGAACAAAAATCATAAATAGGTTGTTTTAATAAGTGGGAAAAGTTTGTTTGGAGGGGAAAACAAATATTCCAACAACTGAGGACTTGTTTGGTTGAACTCTGCAGGTATCATTATTATTAAAGAATAGACCTATATACTATAAAGACTGCTAAATTAGAATGCTGTGCTTTTTTCATCTGTTAAAATGCCTGTATTGCTTAGATTGTAACATATTTCAGTGAGGGCATTCAAATTATGGAGAGAATTTTTAAAAAAATATTTGTATACTATGATTCACAATTTACAAATGTGTTTTGATATCCACAAAAACAAAATTCCTTACTGTTGACTTATACTATAAGTTAAGCAATGATTTGAACATGCTGTGGTTTGAAAATCTGTAATTATGCGTGTGAAGTGTTGAATTTGCATTTGTGGAGAGACCAATCCAAGCGTTAATTCTTTCTTCCAAATACATAATATTTAGATATTCATTTCTCTTTTGCGACCCACACACAAATGTGCTCCCTCCTTTCGACAATGACATCCGTTAGGTGACAGTGTTCTTCAATTAGCCAGTGAGCAAGTCACACCGGTGTTATGTCCCTACTGGTTTCCAAGCTAACTAGTTTCCGACCGCGTGCATGTGTTGTTTACTTGACCTGTCACACTTCTATTACATTAGAGCCCTCTACAACTTTTAGAATGATTAAAGACATGTTTTAAAAGCTCAAGTTTGCTTCAAGAAGGATTCGATATCACGCTTTCAGAAAAAAGCCAAAATGCATAATTTATCGACTAAGCCTTTTAATATATATAGATCATGGTACTTTACAAATAATTTCTGACCTTTTTCTCTCCATATCAAATGACATGCATATGCAGATTTCTGCAAAGCTGTGGACCAGAGAAATTATTTGGGAATGTTTTCAAGCACAGCCCAACACAATTGTTTACTCTCTAAAGATGTTTTTGTCACAAAGGAAATTATCACAGCCTATTTTTTTAAACCAAAAAATGTAGATGCATTGTTGTTGCATTTTTAATCCCAAATGGAAGAAGGTGCGGATTAATTTTCTGTATCTGTCAAGCTCATTCTGGCACTGCTGATAGTGTACGAGCCAGCATGAGGCTTTTCCCTCTACCAGTGTCCTCCTGTAAACACTGGCCCTCCGTTTTCAGCCGGCCATTGCATTTCGACAATAGCATTGTTGTAGGCTTTGGGTGTGCATCGGTACACTCCTATGCCTTTTGCCTGCTCCAAAGCCTAACCAGCATTTCCAAGTGCCTTCTGGATCCTCCCAGTGTTCCCACTGGATAAGATCCAGGACCTTGGTTCAATAGGCCAGACACATTCATTTGACGTGGGAATACGAGTGTGAGCTTGTGGTTGTGCAAACATCATACGGAGATGCACTGTGGCAAACAGCCGTCACATATATGTGAGTCACACTGGCTTGCATGTTGCGTGTTGCTTTACTCAACTGCCTTCAGTATTAATAGAAAATACACTCACATTTTACAAGTGTGTTTTGTTTGTCGTGTCCAAATCTAAAGAAAATATATAATAGGCCAACATTGCTTTGTTTGTAATTTAATCCAGCTACACAGTTCTGCCAAAACTGATTCCAAAAGAATCCCCCTGAACACAGCAAGAGAACATAAACAAACCATGAGATAAACATATGACACAAACATGAGCAAGCGGAGATAAATAGTATGAAAGAAAAGAATATTGAAATGAGGTGAGGTGTAAGATCCTCTTAGTAAAGTGTAAAAACATGTATCACCCACTATATAGGTATTGATAAGGAAACTGATAACTGACTTAAGAGATGGAAGTTTAAAGCCCCACTTTAGTCAAATATCACTGTAGCATAAGTAAACACATTTTCTGTTATGTCTTTAGTTGCTTTTTGCAGGGCTTAAAGCAAGGAACATTTCTGTGCCTCAAATGTATTCAATGGTTACGAGAAAGAATGGAGGGAAGGGGGGTTCACAAAATAAATGAAATTAGGCTAATTGAACATGAACATGTTTATATACAGTATAAACTGATAAAAATAACAAACACTAATTTGGCATTCAACATGTTTTATTACTTTACTTCATAGTTTAGCTAAACAATTAAGTTTGCATGGGGGACTATGTCATTGATGTAGCCCACATCAAACTGTAACATCAGAACACTGTACCATGTTACAGCTGCAGTAAACAATATAAACTTCTATTTAGATAATAAAAAGGTACTATTCCATAACCTGTAGAAACAGAAATACATTTTTTTTGAAGATCTTAGACTTTCCCTAATTGTAGAATCACCCTTGAAATGTCCTCGTCTGCCCTTTCCTCTGGTATTGTACATATGAATTAAACCCAGTGTAGGTCCCTCTTTATCTACTATTCTAAGGTTTTGTTTAAAAGAACGTTTTTTTATATTAGCTATCGCCATTAGCTGAGCGCCTGGTTCACAGCTACGTACGAGTAGAATTGTACAAATACATCGACACTTCCCTATTTCAGCTGATGTTGCCTCTGGCACGCAAAACGATTTGGAAAAGAAAGGGCAGCGCGAAGTGAAGCCAAGCCATAGCCTAGCGAGCTGTAGGTCTAGGCTATAAGCCAAATGGATAACTTCCGTATGTTAATTCTCACGTTAACTTAAAAGGTCCATTGTGACGGTTGCGGAACGTGAGGTCAGGCACAGAGGAACGTGACGGGAAACGGGTACAGTCCAAAAGCTCCGAAGAGTGATTTAATGAAAACAAAGAGAAACAGGTACGACAGACCCTAGTAACAAACAATAACCGACAACTCCTCACTCCCCACTTCCCAGCTATATAGAGCAGGGAAGTGAGGAGATGAGGAGATGAGTGTCAGGTGCGCAAAACCTCCCAGGTGCGGTGATTACAGGTGCGCTAGGTGAGTGGACGGCCACGGGCCGGTGGCTAACACGCCGGAGCTAGAGAGGGAGGGGCGGGGCACTCCCGTTGTTACATCCATATGCATTATCTAATCTGACTACTCACCCATTTCTCAGTCGGAAACCATAGTCCTGTAATTGTATCCAAGTCTAAGCACAACTTTCAAAGCCATAAATAATAGCCTATCCAATACGCCTAACTTTTAAACTTCGTTCCTGTGTGGCTTATGTCTAACGTCGTAAAATACGAGCTTCTGCTGAACCCTCGCCCCCAGTAAAGAAGCAATTCCTTTAGTTTATCCAGATGGCTCATCGTCATTTTTGGGTACATACATTAGCTAACATTAATCTGCCCAGAGCCAAATTTAGTATCATGAAACGAAAAATATAGATCATGAATAACGTCACGCTTTTTGCGACGATTTATACTCGTATGCCCCCGTGTCTAACTCAGTAGTACCACCCTCTAATGTAGGCTCTCCAAGGCAGAATGCACACCAGTGGGTAGGCCTTTTAATTTGGGATTCTGTAACTGAAGCGCATCACTCCATGACAACCCCCAATGGTTATACAAGACACTGCATGCAAATGTGCCAATTATTGCAGTTTGTGGAATGTGGGTGTTGAGCCCTCCTCCATCAATAAATATGCAAATACGCAAATAAAATTAAAGCAGACACTACACCAACAGTTGTCAGCTTACCTTTTCTGTAGACTGCGAGGTACCAAAGAAGATTGGAATGAATGCTAGCCAAATAATACAGGTGGTATACATGGTAAAACCAATCGGCTTGGCTTCATTAAAGGTCTCCGGCACTCCTCTGGTTTTAATGGCATAGACTGTACAGGTGACCATCAGCAGCATGCTGTAGCCCAGCAGGCAGATCAGAGACAGGTCGGAGATGTCACACTTCAGCACGCCGCGGGACATCAGCGGGTTAGATGTCCGCTGGTCCTCGTAGTCGATGATGGCGTGAGAGGGGTCCACACCGAACCAGATGCAGACCCCGACCAGCTGGACCGAGGCCAGCGTGAAGGTGATGGCCAACTGGGAGGCGGGGGAAATGAACCTGGGTGCGCTCACAGACATGGTTCCCTGCTCGAAGATCCGGTAAATGCGGTTGGTTTTGGTAAGCAGGGCCGCGTAGCTGATGCTCATTCCGAGGCCCAAGAAGATCCTCCGAAAGGAGCAGATTCCCACGTCGGGGGTGGAGATCATGAGGAACGTGGTGGCATAGCAGAGGAAGATTCCCGTCAGCAGCACGTAGCTCAGCTCTCGGCCCGACGCTTTGACGATGGGGGTGTCGTTGTAGCGGATGAAAGTCCCCACAACAAACACAGTGGCCATGATGCCAACCACGGCAATGAGAACGGGGATGACAGCCCACGGGGAGCTCCACTCCAGCTTGACTATGGGGATGGGAACGCAGCCCGTGTGGTTCGCATTGGGCCGCAAATCAAAGCGACACATCTTGCAGGTGTAGGTGTCTGCCTGGTACTGATAGCCATCGCAGCGCTCACAGTGCCAACAGCAAGGGATGCCCTTCACTATCTTCTTACGCTCGCCAGGCTGACAGGGCAGGCTGCAGATTGAGGACGGGACCAGACGGACACCACCTGGCCACTGCATTGAACGAACCTAGGAGGGAGAGATTATAAGGGGAGAGAGAGAGAGAGTCAAACAGTGCATTGTAAAAATAAAACCAAAACACTATATATACTATATTATTCAAATTGGTTAGTGGAAATAAGATGTTTTTATTCATCTCCACGTGACAATTCATTGCACACCACCAATGTTAATAGGTGGTGAGCACAGTAAAATGTGTTTTCTTTCATTTCAACTGAAATAAAATGTTATGTGGAGTTATTCGACATCACACAATAATATGTAATTTTAAAGCACGATTTTGAGCATGATTGCTGGTCGCTGGGTGAATGTGTGGCTATAGTTTAATTTAGTTATAATTATGATTACATTTGCTAATGATTATTTCAGACGGTGGTGCGTAGTTGCCTGTCGCACAGCAAAATGTAGCATAGCGCATTTTTTGTTTGTTTATATTTTTTTATATCAGTTTATTGGGGGGCATTTTCAGCAAATTTGAATATTGCAGTATATATTTTAATTACAGCCTTGGTACTAAGGACTCAGCATCCATGGCAGACAGAGAGAAAGAGAGTGATAGTCTATTGAGGAAAAAATTGTCCTGTCCCCCTGGGACATCACATTGCAGGGTCTCACTACAAATCCTCACCTACATAGCGAGTCTGGATTCAGCGTCAAGGTCAAGTCAGCAGGGCTGATGCTCGATACTGATAGGAGTTATTAAACCCTGTATAACTGTGGTACCTTAATTAGGGTGCTAGTATATCTATTTGTCTATCTTTCGATCTGAGTTAATCAGAAAGGACAATAAGGTATAACTTTATTTTATATAGAGCAAATCATTTGAAGAAGGGAAAAAAGTCAGTTTAACATGTTACTAAAATGTTTACCAAATGTTACAGTATTTTATGTTGAATTTGAATAGCTCCTTGTGGCTAAAGATATATCTGTAATCAATTTATTCCAGGCTAAAGTAAGGATACCTGGGATTGTCCCTTTATTGAATAAAGTCAATTTGGGTTTCCAAAAGGGAATATTTAATGCAAAGTAATTATGTTTTCACTTATTAGAGGTAGGGGAAACTCAAATGTGTCTTTAAATGTACATTTAATTAAAAGCTCAAAGAATACTAATTAACTTTAAGAGGCTTTTGAGGAAATACTGTCACATGCATACAGAGGTTTCCCTGAACTAGACTACTTCAAACAACATTGACTTTTCTTTCTTTCTGTAGCACAGACTATTTTTTCTACTCTTTGGCTTGCCAATGGCCTCTTCATTCCGGCAAAACATCATTTGTTCCAACTGTTTCTGTAATTTATTGTCATTATACTTTTACTTCATTACATCCTCGGCTCACAGTATTGTTTTTAGAAGTTACTGACACTGTCTGAAGTGATTAAAGTAAATATAGCTGCCCTTAAACTCTTAAAGCGTTTTTTTCCTACACAATCCACTCTGTTAAACATTTAAAGCGCCCTCTGGATATTTACACCTTTGAAGATGCCACTAAGCGGTATCAAATGGTTTGGGAGGAATTACTGAGCAAACACAGCTGCAGAACAGCAGACAACAGCTTAGTAGAGTGGATTTCCATTGTAAACATTAAGATAAATATGTGAATATTTGCAGGGACTACGAATGAACCTAAATACTGTACCAAGCCAAACATCCAACCCTCCAACAAAACAGCAAGCCTTGTGCGAACTGCTTGCGAGTATGGGACAGCAACAGTAAAGCTTACATTAAGATGGAGCTGATCTGTCCAGTGGCCAATGATTTTATACTCAGCAGTTCGGTTCCGGATCTGGTACTGATAGATCTCATAACGTCCAGGAGCGTCGCCGTTTTCATTGAAGAGCACTGGATTGCCAGCTATGCCTATAGGAGAGAGAAGATGCATGTTTTTGTATTGGCACAAGGGACTGCCTTTCACGATACATCTAATACCATATAGTGCTGAGTACTGCAATGTCTGTTAAGGCCAATGCATGTTGCCCCCTCGAAACAGAATTACACCTGACCGTTACCCCCATCCCTCCGCTTTTGTGCGTGTTGTTTTTATACCCCTTGTCAAAGCGAGGTTAAAGGAGGATACTGAACAATTTAACCTGGACCTCATCTTCCCATCCTTTACAACTATGGCATTGGTTGAAGTGGTCACAAACCTATGCCACAGTTGAAGTGACTTCAGTTTAGGGTTCTGGCAAGTTCCCCTGTTGAGACTCCATATATCATAATGGAAACAACCCAGACCATAAATAAATACAATATAAAAATGGTTTTACTAAAACAATTTCAAATGTCCATTGAAATATTTGTTATAAATGTCAAGCTATAGCCTCTCTCTCTATTCTACTCTATTGTCTTTTTTTCTCTTAGCTACTGCACCAACCACACCATGCTAAATTCCTTGTGCAATCTTACTTGTCAATAAACTTGATTCTGATTGCAGAGGTATACCAAAATAACATTTTGTAATATTACATTTACAATAAGAATTGCTGTAAATGCAGCAAAATTAATATAACATACAAACTATGTAAAAGTGCATTACATGCTACAATTGACACCCACATAACACAACCAGCTGGTATGCGGTAAATAATCAAGTCTTCACCAGGAGCTTGTGAGCCACCAAGAACCAGCTATTCATTTCGGTGTGCCCTCGCCACTTGCACAATCACCCACTCAAGACAGATCATCTCAATATTGCAGCAGTTGGGGAGCTGGTTTTATCACTCTAGATCATTGGGCATCTCACCTCAATAAGTGCAAGTGCACCACCATGGGTTTCCACCTCTCTCATTGTCCAGATATTTAACACCCTGGAGCACTGTCAAGGGCCTTGTATGGAATTCTGGACAAGGCCCTTGAAAGTATCTAATATTGACAGTATCTATTATTGTTGGTTTATCAGTGTTTTCTTGTTTTTAGCTTCTACTGCTTTCGCATTGTGTCCTTTTGTATTTTGAAGAGTAATTCAAAAGAATAATGATCTTTAACTTCTGCTAAACTATCTTGGCTAAGGCAGCGCTGCTATGTTTTGTCTAATAACTATTGCTACTAGTACAAATGTGCTTAGTTACAGAACAATATAAAATAGCATATTTACCGTTTTAGAAGACATCACAGGCAAATAAGCAGTGCTGTTCTGTCTACCGCCACTAACTGCTGTTAAAAGTTGCTACAGGCTGCTTTAAGCCTGTACAAATATTCAAGGACAGGGTCACATGTTCTTATTTTGTTGAGACATTGAGTAGTAATTGACTTCCTTGTTTGTGTGTGTACCGTAATGGAGCACAAGCATGCATTGCAACAAACTAAGAACGGGATTAAGGCTCAATCTCTCATCAGAACAAGAAACATCCAAGTCCTAGGATATTTCCTACAGCATTAGCATTATAGACTTCAAAAGGACACATTACAATCTGTGTAAAGCCCTTTAAGAATGTAACTGCGGTTAAGGATTAATTATCTTGACTTGAATTTATGTCATATTCCATTATCTGTCCTCAGCATGGAGAGCATAGTGAGTTGTTGTCATCATGTTGTAGAATTCTAATACATTAATGGAGAAAATAATGGTTCATTTATTCCAGCAAGTTTTGATTACACTTGGCTGGAGAGATATATTTCCTAGGTAGTACACACTGCAGTCCTGCCCAGAGGATGCAACACTGTGTTGATTTTGTGAAGGGGTTCCTCGCTGCAGTGCTTCATTTCCACATTTCCTGTTTAAAGACGTGTTCTAATGATGTGTCACACCAGAACACAGAACACAACAGTTTCTCTCGCTAGTAAGCCTTTCCCTAATGAAGCTAGACAAGTCACAAATCCATACATGCAATATGCAGTACTCATGGTGCTATTTGGAACAGGGTTCACCTTGGAAGCACAGCTAGGGTAACTACCTGTCTAATTTCTTTCAAATATCAAGGCTCACAAAAAGAAAACAAAAGTCTACCTTCATAAAAGGATATATTGACTGGCTTTTAAGGTTGCCCAGTGGGCATCAAGGTAAAAAAAAGTGAGAGGGGTTTCAGCAATTTCAGATGATGACTTTCTGCTGATGAGTATTATTTCTATCTCTTTGTTTAGGCTCTAATCCACATCTACTGTAGATGAGTCAGATGTAGTGTATTAAGGGCACACTGTTTTCTCACATTGTATAAATTTGTGACAGTGCAACCCACAGAACACTGTTATTGATCATGAAGGGATTACAGTGACGTTATAAAGAAGAAGGCTGTAGTTTGGACCAGCAAATTTAGTCGTAGCGTTTTTTTTCCCCCTCATATCCCAATTTCTTCAAAAAAAGCCATCAAGCTGGTTTTCCTTTTACTGTCACAGTCGGGCTTGTGTGTTAGAGCAAAAAGTGCTCACACGGAGAGCATGCTATCACTAAATCAGTAAAATAGATACTGGTGCTTTCAATAGAGTAATGCTTCATCATCACCAGACTACCCTGCTGATATGATTATATATAACAGCGTTGTGAGGACATTATGTCATGTTAGCTGTTCAATTTGAGACCAGTCCATGTATTGACAGTTCTCTTACACCAGCTATTCAACTCATAATGTTTTTGTTATTGTTATGTTAATGAATGAGTAACAATTGTTGTTGTGCTGCCAATTCCTCCATACAATTTTACATCCAAGTAGTATTGTTTGTGAAGCTCAAGAAATTTAAGGAAAAAAACAGTATTATTTTTTTCCAATACGAAAGCATAATCCAACTACCAAATCCAAAATGGAAAGTTAATCAAATTTACTAATTTCCTTTAAATATCTGTATCTGGATTATCGCCCTGATTGCCATTTATCAATCAGGAATTAGTTTTTCATAGCCTGCAGTATGTCTCACTAGATGCATTTTACTTAAAGTCTTGCAAAATAAGCTGTTTTTTCCAGTTTAATCAGGACTGGACAGCTTTCACAACACATCTATTTTGCCAATAAGAAATAAACAGGAAGGCTTGTAAGACCATCCTGATCTTATAAGCTCTGTCTGGAAAACCCTCAATAGAAAGCTGTCCATACCCAGCTACAAAAATGGCGGGCGAATCGGCGAATCAGCGAATCAGCGTTTAATTCTTAAATTGATGTCAACTGCGAAAAAGGGCCTGTGCTAGAAAATCCTCATCATGCGGTTCTTTTTCTGATTCACTTAAAGTGGCCCAATCGCCTGATAATAACTAAGGCACTGACACCTATTGAGACCACCTCTATCTAGTTTTCACACTGACTTGCAAAGGAAAAACTGTGGCGCCTGCAAGATCAGGATGGTCTCACCAGGCTAGTGCGTAATTACTGTAAGTGGACCAATGTGCACATCCAACGGCTTTTCCAGCGGCTAGTTCGCTAGTAAATTGAACATAAAATAGCAATGGCTCAATTATTTTCACTTGATGTTTGATGGTGGATGTCATACCGTTTTAAGGGTCTTCGAGCAATATCTGAGCTTCATTTAGGGCTGTCCTGCGTCTCCCACTGCTCATCTAAACGGGTATCTTTCTAGTTGGACTACACCACCACACCACTGAGGGACCGCAAAGAAGCGTCCCTCCCTACATTCGTGTGCAACTATCCACTGTAGCGTTGCTCTGCATGCTCTTTTGAAGTATTGCATTTAATGAATTGCCTGTGATTACAGTTAACAGGTAATGATCGTAGCACTGCCCTCGAGCTAACCCTCAGCCATCTTAAGAGTGACTAGAATGTGGTCATTAATTCAACATGTGCTTGTTCGGCATGGATGAATGGCCAGGACACCTTGGCGGATGGCGGCACAGCTTGGCGCGCCCTACACCAGTCATTAGTGCTTAATGACCTGTACGCAGGCGAGCCGTGTGCGCGATTTACAACTGAGTTACTTTGATGCATTTGAAGAGTGCCCGTGTCCTCCCTCTCAATCACTGTCATGGCCACTTTGTGATGACTCAATCGCAATATAGAAACCTGTTATAAGAGGGCTCTCCAGACGGGTTTGAAATGGGAACCACGTATAAGTGCCATGGTCTTCAGAGAACGCCCGTCACTCTCTATAAACTGTTAGCGCCAATATGCTAGTGTTAGCATCAAAAACCAAGAAAGTCAATACGGTAGTGTCTTTCATACGGGACCCCCAAGAGGAGAATTTAAAAAATGTCTATCTCATTTTATAATATCTAATGTATTAAATATGAATTTATTTTTAGATGGCATTCATAGTTTTAAATATATACTGATTTACATTTCTATGCTATATGTTATGTTATTTAAAAAATAATAACATCTATCTTAACTATTAAATATAGCACACATGGTATTATTTGTTTTAAAAAAGTGTGCTTATTGTTGGCTGGTCGTAGCTCAGAAAGTAGGAAAACCACCGCTACTGTAAAATCTGCAGACAAAG
>JAOEHI010000020.1:2333225-2354943 GCA_025447815.1 Percopsis transmontana
GGCCAAAAGTTTGGACACACCTTCTCATTCGCATTGAATGAGAAGGTGTGTCCAAACTTTTGGCCTGTACTGTATATATATTGCTGTATACTGTATGTACAGTACATGAAGGTATGCATTAAAAAAATGCTGCATGAAAGTATCTCAATTTAATAGTCTGACTCAATAAATTCTGTATCTGGCTCAACAATGCTACAGCTGTCATTTTACCAATCGATACTACAGTGAGCCCCCCCATTCAACTTGCCATGTCAGTCAGACCATGACACTAGCCTTACAGATCTTATTCATTATACGAAAGACTATGATTTCCCTTATTTTAATAATAATCATCATTCCACCCTTTCTACTCAATTAACCAACTCATTGAACTAACAATCCCTGGAGCACCTCTGCAGTCACACAGAGGTGCTGAATGAGTGGCTCCTTTTTTTTATAAAGCATGCCTTGACTAACATATGACCTCTGACAATTTCCAGTTCATGAATAACTTGTGAATTCACAAATGTTTTAATTAAATTGTGATATAATCTGTAGAATAAAATTTGAGGAACAATAATTATCTTTAAAAAAATCATTTAAATCATCTAAAAATGTATCAAATTAGTTTCATAATCATAGCTGGTCTATTCATGGCGCCAGGTCAAAGACTCTTCTCTTGGATATTTCACAAAATTCAACATTATTTAAGGTCATTTAATAATTTACTTATGATAAAGACACATTACATTAAATAGACAAGATATGCTAATCACATATTGCATATTTCTTAAAAGTCACTAGGCCTACTGTGCAAATTACAACCAATTGAGTGTTCTGCCTGTGAGACTATCAATTTTGCAGCGATGAATCCGTTTTAAGCGAACCAAATTGGCGCTGTCCGTTACCTGAGGTGCTGAAACTGTGCTTTAACACACACATTTTCAAAGCATTGCATTAGGTTATGCAAAATGTTACTCTGAAAAGGCAACCTCAATTTGTTTGGGCATCTTGTAACTTGAAAAAAACAATAACATTTAAGGCTGCAGCGCGTTCGAGCCAAAAGAAGGCTATCGCTTTGCATCGACTGTTCATACCACCCAAAGCGTGGTTATGCGTTGGGTTTTTTTCACAACCCGATTCTTCAATTCTACAAAATACAGTGCGTGGTTTTCTTACGCTGTCGTTCATATTAAAGGTTAAATTACGTCGTGGGCGTAGCGGCATGTTATAATAGCGACAGTGCCGTAGATGTGTCTAGGTTTTTGAAAATGAAGCGAAGAAGAAGTTATTTCTTATAAGAAAAACGCCGAGGTTCCCCCTGAGGAGGACTTTGCGTCTGCGTTTAACATCTTTCTTAGGGGTTAACTTGATTGTACTTTGAAACTTTTCGCGTTCGAGATGATGAAGCTCAAGTCCAACCAAACCCGGACGTACGACGGGGACGGATACAAGAAGCGGGCTGCCTGTCTGTGCTTCAGGAGCGAATCAGAGGAGGAGGTGAGGCCGAGGATGTGGCGATGTAGCGGGCCTGGCTAACGGCTATGTAGCTGCTCAGTTTCCATTGAAAAAAAACTATTACATTGAACACTGCTTTCGATTAATGTCTGTTGGAAACAATAGGTTGCTAGTTTCTTGGCCTGTGCAATATTTGAGCAATCATCTCTTAGTTTAGATTTGTTTGTTTAACCAAGTGTTATGTAAGCTGCTCTAGCTGGGTATATAACAAGCTAGCCATTTAGCTAGAATTTCAATGCTAACGGTAACGCTAGTTTAGGAGTAATGTTAGCGTTAGCAGTGTTGACGGTAGACAGCTGTTAAGAGACTATAGGTACTGCTTGTGGTTTAAAGGTGGGGTTAAGTCAAAATTAATTAAATAAAAATAAACATTTAAAATGAGGAAGCAATTAAACGAAACATAAAGAACACTTTAAAACACTTTAAAACACTTTCAAATGTTCCTAGGTCAGAACAGATGCTAATGACGTACGGAATAGTGAATGCTCTCCTAGGCTATTTAATTTCACATTTAACGGTACTATTGATTATTCTCAGTGAAAATACTACAATCCAGATGTTTTGCAGGTAACAATATTTACCTTATCAGAAACACTAGATGAGCCAAATAACTGATAATTTTACTGAGATTGTTACATGTTAGCTATTTAGCAGACATAATTCAGCAGGGGCTGGAGTTGAGTTCCCTATTTTTATTGCCAGTAAAAACATCTCTTTACATTTTTCCTTCGATTTCCTAGCGTAAAGATTTGATATAACTCTCCAGTTTCTAGTCAACAACATTGACAAGTACGTCTTTGTAGATAAAATGGCCAGGGGAGTTGACTGGAGACACTTTGGCAAATTTAACGTGTATCTCTCTAGATGGACTGGTTAGCTTTCAGAATCTCTGTAGTAGACCTTTTGACATTAGACATTTAGCTGAAGTGAAGGCATAAACTGGTGGGAAGGTCATAATGTGAAAATACTTGGCATTAACTCTTAAAGTTAAAATGGCATATTTGGACCAGTGATGTGTGCTTTACCTTGACCACCACAACATATTCACACACATGCTTATAGGCATAGATTTATATCCCTACCAACATCAGTGTTATGTCTTACGCTAGCTCATCCGGTTTGCCGCATTTCAGGTGCTGTTGGTGAGTAGTAGTCGTCACCCTGACAAGTGGATTGTTCCTGGTGGGGGAATGGAGCCAAATGAAGAACCCAGCGTGGCTGCTGCTCGAGAAGTGTGTGAAGAGGTAGGTTTTGTTTGTTACTACCAAAACCTCAGCACAAGTATTGTAAAGACGGCCATACAGCATTTGCTTGGTTTAGGTATGCTAATGTCAGACATGCATATAGTTTTCTTTTTGTGTTGTACTAAATTATTCACCATTCCATTTACTCCATGTGCACAACGTAAGCCAATATCGTCACAATTGCATCAAGATGTGCCCTGATGTTTGAGCATGATTGGATGTGGCGTGCCGCGCAGAATCTCCTCTTCTCGGACTATGATAAATACGTGTAACTTCAGTATATGTATCGGATTAATATATTTCATTATTGTTCAATCATGTTTACCACACCAGTCTAATACCTTATTCTTAATCCAGGTTTTGTCACTGCAGCTATCTTTTTCTGTCTTGTTTGCATGGGCGTAGAGATAGCCTAGCAACATATAAGTTGTATCATAGAGTCATGTTACAAAGCAGTGTTTAAGCACAAGGTAACACTGAGATTGAACATTAACTGGCCAGCGGCTGCAGTGCAGCACTTTCATGTCTGCATCTGCTGCCAATAAAGCATCAATATTGACTATTATTTTTTGGGTTGGTTTATTCTACACCCTTGGCCTTTTTTTAGAGAGGTGTCGTTTTTAATGCTTGTATTTATAAAAGACTTGCAGACTTTAAAAGGGCAAGGCCTGGCCGTAACTGTCCAGGATGTTAATTGTGAGAGCAACAACTTGTGAACAGTTGTCAAGATCATTGTAAATGAATGTCCTGCCTGTATTAGTTAGGCCTATGGCTCCTGGTCACAGGAGCACTATAAAATCCAGTGCAGCATCAGTAGGCAGTAATCGGGGATACATCAGTTGCGTGTTTTGAACTGATTGGTCTCAGGGTTAGGGCTGTGAATTCCACCGGCCTTTCAGTCCTCAGTGAATCACTGACCGTATATAACCTATTCTCTCACTTCACACATCACACTGATGAATGCTGATATCATCTCCTATTCTGGCTGCTGCTCTGTGGATTTGGCAGCTTCAGGATTGCTGTGGTTTGCCCGAACATTTTCCACTAGAGCAAATTCTATAGAGTTGTCACATCACTCTTGAAGTTTGTTAAAAATTGTGATGCTGTTTAGAAACTTTGTGTTGACTTGCATCTCTAACTCCTAAGCCTTATTGTGCGGTGGTGGTGGTGTAACAGAGCACGGCCTAATCCTTGATAGAGTGTTTTTTTTTAATAGAATATGTGAGGGTAGAGAGACTGATTATGCTCATTGGTTTGGAGTCTGGCCAAGGACTACATAAAAGATAGGACTCGGGAGCAGGCCAAAGGTTACAGAGGATTCATCTGTCTGTTTACACACTCCGAGTATGGCTCAGGATTCACACAATTGGTTCATTACGACATAGTATTACCTAATTCAATGTTTGACATCCTCTTTCAAGATGCCTAATTGGCCACATGAATGTTTCAAATGAGAAGTGCTTTGATTCTAACAAATACATACTGACCTTTGGCCTATTACCTAACCCTTGGCACTTCTTTGGTGTTTCTAGTGGTAGAACACTTGTTCCTATGTTCTCACTGACCTGGCGTGCTTGATAGGGTATAGTGCATGGACGCTACATTTATTTATAGATTGAAACTGGAACCTAAAGAAGAGGCTGTGAAGATGTCAGCAGTGGCCTGGGTCTGTATCTAAACCTGGCCCAACATAGGACTCAAGGCCAAAGTTGTATACACCCTGGACAGTATTTTGGTAATATGAATGCTTTCGTGGTTATCAACGACATGAAATGGTGTCACTAATCCTTCCACAAGTAAAGGTTTTGACATTTACATAGCTTAGGCTCTGGACTGGTGTGAGGAGAGTGATGGGGACTAGTTCTTCTTCTGTCTGATTTAAAACACCATTCGTTATTGCTGCTGGGCCTTTGGAAAACTATTTACTTATTTTTTCAGTATTATTGTTCAGCTGACCCGTTTTATCCCAGGGATATTGTAAGGCAGCTCAAGATGGCTTTTGATATAGGTTGAATGTCTCCCATCCAATACATAGTGTTTGTCAGATCAACCTCCATTGTATGGACCTCCAAGTCCATTGTATGACTTGTTGTGTTTTTTTTTCTCAACAGGCTGGTGTAAAGGGGACTTTAGGACGCTTAGTTGGAATGTTTGAGGTGAGCTGCTAATTCTTTCTTTGTCGTATTAAACCAAATGTGGAATCCGTCGATATATTGAGAGGTAACTGAGGGACCTTGACCAACAGAACCGGGAGAGAAAACACCGAACCTACGTGTATGTCCTCGTCGTGACAGAAGTGCTGGAGGACTGGGAGGACTCGGTCAACATTGGTAAAGTACAGCGCTTGTTTACTCCGCCACACTCACGGGATCATATGGGCAAAGTTCTCAGGCACTCACATGGTGTTTGGGGTTTAAAAGTCTCAGCTCTTTCCAGGCCTAATTTTGTTTTGTCTACTGCTGATGGAATTATAACACCAGCTCAGTTATTCCCCTGTGTGCTTAATTTGAATGATTTCAACAGAGCTCTTGTTGCAGTTGCCATTGCTCAGCACCTTGCATCTGTCTCAACCCGTCCAACAATGGTGTCTTGTGGTTCTGTCAACAGGGAGAAAAAGGGAATGGTTTAAAATAGACGATGCCATACAAGTGTTGCAGTGTCACAAGCCAGTGCAGGCCACCTACTTCGAGGCTCTTCAGGAGAGCTGTCTGACCAGTAACGGGACGCCGCTGGTGGCCACAATAGGTGGGGACCTGTCCCCCACCTACAGCATCAATCAGAGCTCGGTCTCGGGTATCAGATAACTACAACGGAACACCGAGATCCCCCGAAGCTTTTCGCCACCACCTGCGCTCTTACTATCACTTCTCTTCTCTGTAACATGGTTTGCCTTGCCAACTCCTTTGTGCCAGCACTGTGGCACAGACCTGATGACAAGTGTTGGGTGAATATTCTAAAACACTTTGTAAATGTAATTTTGGACCCCTCCTGTTCCTTTTTTCTTTTTTTTTGTCTTTCCCCTTTCTACTGACAATTGCATGAAACGTCTCTGACTCTTCCTCCTTACTTAAGGCGCCCTTAGCGTGGTGTTTATTTGAATGCAAGAACTACTTTTTACTGTTGTAATGTAAAAGTGTATACTTAGTGCTTACGCTGAAGGCTTTTGGTGGTCTTTTTAATGTCTGCTCCTCCCCCCACCCCCCTCCCATTATTTTTTTGTGAATGAGTGTATTCCACTCTCTCATACGGACGAGAAGTGTCTGACCAGACAGAATAGTGGGAAGTGACTTGTTTTGCATGAGCACTGTTATGTTTTGTCTCGTCAGGTGGTAAGGTCTTGTTCATTTAGCTCTTAATCGGGACTGTGAATGTCCCACACAGATTCATCAGAAGGCCCCTCCTTACATTCTGTTTCTAGTGTCAAGCGCGTGTCTTTCATGAGGGCGCTCACCATTCACTGCAGGTGTCACTCTGGAAGAGAGTGAGCATGTATGTATGTACATGTAGCATGAGCAAAACGAATGTCAACACGCAGTCACCAGTCTCCTCTGTCTTGGTCTTTTCTTTTTTTTTTTCCCCCTTTTTGTTGTTTTTATTTCTCTGTTGTGAATGACTACAAAGTCTTCTTCCATATGTTAAGAGAGGGTATGACGGTATGAAGAGGACACACTTAAGAATTATGGTCTTGTAATTTCAGAATGCAACACACATCACTTATTCACTTGTTTATTCAAACTGTTTTTTCCTCACATTAATTTCAGTTAATAGCAATTGTTTACATTGTATTACCAGCACTAGATGGGTGTTTCTAAAATTACTTTTAGTGGGCACTCGCTTTTATACCCCCGTTAAATACCCCCTTAGTATTTAATCTACCCCCACCCCACCCACAAAAATAACTCAAAACACCTGCTTGACATTGAAAGTAATGGAATCTAAAATGCTGTCTTTGGCAAGATGGAGAACAAACAAGCCTTGTACAGTTTGAGACCTCGTTTTTAACTTGTAAAATGCTTTTGGATACTAGTTTTGTTTTTTTTCCTTTCTTGGACGTCTGGCAAAAGTCTCTTAAGCCAAGCTGCGTGACTTACCTTGATGTGGCACAGTGCAGTTGGCTCAATACTGTGAAACTGGAGGCACTGTAGATAGCATGTAAGACGTTTTTATTGTAAATTGTTTATTTCTGTAAAGATCAAAGGTGAGAGTACAAATGACAGACATTGTACATCTGTGAGCGCTACATGTTGTTCCAACCAAGGCTGGAGAGATTGGCTGTGGTGTTTTTGTCTTTGATTTTTATTTTATTTTTGTCTTGAGAGATAGCTTACAGTAAATCCGAGGCTAAAGAACAAGGGCTGTTGTTGGGTTTCTGTGGCTGAATTCATTGGTGAGCGTGAAGGGCCTTTTTTTTTATTTTATTTTATTTTTTTTTTGAAAACGGAATATTTTCAGAATTGTTCAAATCTCTTGAACTAAAGCAAATATGAACTCAATTCCCAACTATATATAAAAAATATACACTGACAACTGTCATCTTATAGTCAAAGTCGTCTTATGCTACATATGATAGCTGGCATTGGCCCTTGAGTCAGTTTAGCAGGCATGAATGTTGGCAGAGGAACTATCACAAAATGGAGACTTGACTGTCTTTAAAGGTATCTCTCCTTACTTTTCATTGCTTAGCAGATAGGCATTATCCCTTCACACTTGGCCTGAGACCATTTCTCCATAAGCTGGTTTCGAATAGGGCAACCTCTGAATTTAATGAATGATACATTTCTACATAATGGAGGCTTGAGACTTTGAACTTGGTTTTCATTGTTGTGCATCGAGTAGGTGTGGTGGTCAAAGTCTGTTTCCTGGCACTTAAATGACAATTGTACGGACATCTGAGTATCCAGGTTAATTGTGGTGCATTTGTTTGAAGAAAAAAAAAACTAACCTGTGTGGCTAGTTAAGCTATCACACTGCTTGTGGTGGTAATGGTTTGATGCAGATGGCAAGCACTTTCTTATTAAATCAGTTTCCATGATAGCCTATGACTGAAGAATTATAACCACTTGTTCTTTATCCTTATTCTGTAACATTCTCTCATTGACAAGATGTCATGTAAGTAGGCAACACCACACTTGCAGCCAGAAATATTCAGCCAGTGTGGGGTGGGGGTACATATTTCTGAATGAAATGAGAATGTGTCCTTTCAGGGGGTTGGGATGAGTTGATTTCAGATCCTATATAGAATGTTTTTGTTTGACATGGAGGATTATAAAGTATGGCAGTATCTGAGAGGAAGGAAAAATATTTGGGATGGAAAATACAATTGGAGCTTTCTGGGGAAAGACGTTAATTTAATGAAGAAATGGTTGGCACCATCTAGTGGTCACAGAGCTACTACAGCACATTACTTTGTATCTGAAGATTGCACCTGCAGTCAACTTCCTTTCTACCCTAAAATGATTCCTAAACAATTTTATCAGTTGAAGGGCTTAAATGGCTGTTAAATTTAAACAAAATTGAACATGCACTTCTAGCTGTTCACCTCAGCCTTGAAGTTGCCTACATATTTCTAATGTGTCACTGGAAATGTGTCCCCATCATTTGGGACTGAAATAAACCAGTGTGGGAAGACTGAAGATTGTAATATAAATGTGCCAACAAATAAACACCAGTATTTCACATTCAGTCCAGTGTGGTTTTTTCCAACAATTAAGGTGGCGTTATTAGTCTGGAATCTCAGTTCATTTTCCAGAAGCGTTATAAACAGGCACAGACCAAAATGCCTCTGGACGTAATTGGATAGGCCTACAACCAACCAGAACAAACTGTGACGTAGCGCTCTTCTGTACAATCCTAACAAACCCGCCTCACATTAGATGCACAGGTGTGATTGTCCCAACCTATTCTAGGCCGGGTGGAAATCTGTCTGTCTGGGAGGGTAGCCAGACACATCTGCCAGAGTAAAGTTAACAGGATCTCAGTCTGGTTCCAAGGCTACTAGACTTGCATCTTATTTTACCTACATTGATTTGCAATATTGTACAAATCCTGGAAGGTTGCAGAATATAGAACTACATCTTACCGGGTTTGTCTGAAACCAAAACAGCCTTTTCCTTTCCCAACATAAAATGGGGAAGTGAATTTGTCAATATTCATGTAGATGTGTTAAGAGTTTGTCTTAAGTACAAGTGTTGCATTATAACTCAAATACAAACCAGAGAAAGGACAATTGTATTTTGAGAATTTTATTGTACAGAAATCTGTAGACAAATTTACTGAGGCTGCTGTCCTCTGCCGCGGCCAAAGCCACCCCTCTGTGGAAGAAAATACTTTTACAGGACCAGGAAACAATTTCCTTAAAAAAGGTACAGTAAATTATTAAATAATTAATTTACAGTAGAGCTGTGAGGGACAATTGCTTAGCAAACTGTTTGAACATATCACAGAAACAAAAAAATGTAAAGTATAAATTAGTACAGGCAGTACTTACGAACTGGAATTCAGTGGCTGCTCCAGCACCGGCCTCTGCTTTCTTATCAGCACCAGCTGGAAGATAATAGTTAATGATTAATAAGCAGCTGGAAAAGCAAATTTCCTGCTCTTCCCAAAAAAATAGTCCAGCTAAAAGGTTATTTTTTTTTGTATAAAGAAAAAGTGTACTTCTTGATTATTGTACAGAATTACATGGAAAATAGTGTATACAGTGACCTGGGTTGAAATTAAGGGTTTTCATAGTGCTGTAATAGAATCAATGGTGTACCTTTAGTTACTGCATTATACAAGTTCAGAAACGTGTGATAATGATGTCCATATTTACAGCATTTTTCAATTATTTATACACGACTGTATGGGTGTGGTTTAAAAACAAGGTGTGTACATACGGGGTGGAGCAGATCGCCTGTATGTGTCTCTGTCGGCCTCCCCACGGTTGAGGCGGGCAGGTCTCTCTCCCTCCATTCCTACAAATAAACAAAAAAAGTTGATACAAGCATAACTAGTCACCTAAAGTTTCACTGCAGCAGGTAGATTTGACCAAAACTCCAGACAAAACTTAAAATCTAGGTTATGATGAACTGGTTTTAGATCTGTATACCTAAAACCAGTGTAGAAGGAGATCTTGATACTACAATTTTAATACAGCTGAAGGAGGCATTGGAATGGCATCACAATCACAAGTCTTATCCCAGATGGATTTTAAAGACTACAGTGCCTCTGCAGAGATGAATGGTCATATCAAATATATTGAAGACCCCAGTAATTAATTTGAGCAACCTAGCAAATACTCTCTTCTAGCAATATTGGTTACACTGCCATCACATTCGAGTCTACATGAAAAGTAAATTCATATAACTCAAGTATAAAATACAAGTACGATGTTCATTGTAATAAGATTGTGCCAACAGAAGAAACAGTACGGCTCTGTCAAGTTCCGACTCTCAGCTGGAAGGTCATGGGTTTGAGCTGCAGAATTGGCCTACCTGCAAGCATTCTTGAGCAAGATGCCTTACCCCTATCTGCTCCTTGTAATTGTACTACATGTCGCTTTGGATAAAAGCCTCCACCAACTGACCCAAATGTAAACATTAGAAGAAAACAATTCGTAGCACTTTTTTTTTTTTTTTTTTTTTAAAGGAGACCATTTGCATTTAGGAATAGTCAAAACATGCCAATTTGGAATGTTTGGAATGTTTGAACTCAGCAGGTCTGCATCCAATTAATTCATTGCTTCACTGTGTCCCAACTTTCAGTAAAATACCTTTTTGTGTTTGTAACCCTAGTGCCTGTGTTGCATCAAGTTATTTATAATGTGCAAGCAATGTCATCATTGCAGGGTAATGGGAAGATTCTTACCCTTTGGCCTCGGTCTTGCGGTCTCAGGGCGGGTCTGGCGACGCAGGGTGGCGGGCACAATCTCGGGGGGGAGGTGAAGGAAGTCTCTCAGGTACTGGATGCCTTCATTGGTTAGGTACCAGTAGAAATGGCGCCAGGCAAATTGCTCCTTGACATACCCGCAGGACTTCAAGGACTAAAAAAAATTTCAATAAAATCTGTAAACACTATTTCTTAAGATGATGTAATACACCTTTATGTTCGGATGACAACATTACAGAATTAAAACTGCCTAACAGCTTTGCCCTAAATCTTGACGTTCTTACCTGCATTGCTTTCATCACATGAAGGTTGGGCACATTCTTGTCAGCAAGTTCAGGATGCTTGGCCAGGTGGACATCCTTCTTTGCAACCATGACTCCCTCCTTGAAAAGGAGTTCATAGATTGCAATGCGGTTTTTCTTGGGCATCAGCATCTGTGAAAAGAACACTTGCTCCATCACAACTCCAGTCGTGTCTATGTAGAACGTTTTTATTTCAATACTCCACATGTGCTCACGTAGGGAAAAGCGTACTGCTGTATGTTCTTCCTGACTTCAACTAACATCAAGTCTTGCTAATATTAATACACAGACAGCTAAAGGGGTTGATCCAGTACATTACACTAGCAGTTTGTTAGCCACCGTTGCATACACTGATGAAAACCAAGGTAACTTTTGAACGCAGGATAAAAGGTCTATACAACACGATTTATATTTTTTATGCGTGTTTTGGTTTGTGCCAGGAAATAAACGAACATACATTCAAACAGTTTCTGCGAATTTGGGTTATGCTAGGCGAAACATGGCAGCCGTACGATAGGAGACGATGGGATACTCTGCTTTTTAACACCAACTATCTTCAGATGTGACAGGTCTAAGACACACATATATGTATGCGTGTGTGTAGTGTATCTAGTCTAATCACAAATTAAGACATTTATATTTTAAATACACAAGATGCTGAAGATATATTTGGATTGATATGCCGGGTATTTCTTTACCTTTTCACTCGGTAAAGGACCGGAGCCGGAAGGAAAGAAGAGTGTTCAACGGAAAGGTTTATTCAGTCGCGCTAGATGAAAATAATATTTATCGCCCCCTACTGGAGTGGAGTGAAGGCATGTCAATTAAACTACCTTTTCTATCGTTTTCAATTATATTATTCTTCGTTAGAATTAAACATGGATTTAGAATAATTACCTCGAATTATGTTTTGATCACTGTCTTTAATTTTATTCCCCTTGCTTTAACGTGATTACATTTATATTTGTGTTCAGAAATGTTCTTTCGCGACTCTTCGTTGGCCCATCCCCCATCTGATGTCTCAGTCGCCGCCTCTTTCAGCATCAGATCAGCGGCCGTCTCGGTAATACAACCCAGCCACCAGCACCGTTGGTTTACTAAGAAAATGATAACACATTGTGATTAAACAGAAGTCGGATACTCTTTTCGTTTTGGTAGGTCACGCTTATACGTTTATTCTTTATTAGCCTAGAACATTTTCTTCCGTAAATTAAATCTACACTCACATTTATAATTCTACGGTTTGGATTGTCATAATCATCCAATGCAGTGAAACAGACCAAATTCAAGAATAAGTTACTCTGCTCTTTGTAAATAATTACCTTTAAAAAGTCTGGTTTTGTAAGATCGAGTCTGAATGGTACTGGTGTTGAATGTGTAGCTAATAACACTTGAACCATTAAGTAGCCTGTAGGACTCCAAAATATCTATGAGACTCAGTTTGTATAATCACTGTGTCTTCAATAAGAATAGACAAATGGCAAGCTTTAGGAAGTTAGTGTCCAGCGTCTTTGCAGCCTGTCCATTTTGCAGGACTGTGCAAAAGCTTCTCTCTGAGGAGTAGCCTACGTTTGCATCGAAGGACGCATTTATTGTTGGAGACCAGCTGGTGGAATCAACATGAGTTTCCATGACCTCCATCTGCAGGCCTTTACTCCAGGAGAACTGTCCAGGGTACTGAAGAAGGGCTGGCCTATCTTAAAATACCCAAACTAACCATTCACACGCTGATTGTGTTGAAGTATACGTTGTCACAGCAGTGTGGGCTTGCTTTGAGTGGAAAAGTATGGTCCTAATTTTAAGGCTTCCTCATTCACGCAGGTTTACATTTGGCTGCTTTGCTTCTGTTGTTGACTTCATTGGGATATTCCTTTTGCATTTACTTTAATAATATGGCTCAATCTTTACAGGCAATGGATAAATGGTTCTGTGAGGTTATTGGCTTTGCAGTCATACTATTAAGTTTACAATCAATGGCATTCAGTTAATTCTTTAATGAAAATAGCATAGCCAGTGGCAGAGGTAGAGGGGTTTGTGTCAAACACATGTCAAAGTGCTCTTGTGTGAGTGAGTAGGTAATTGGATTAATTCATGAGACAAATTTGGGCACTCATTTGATTTGGTGAAGCCATTTAGAAGGGGAGATGCCAGATGTTGTCTCATGCTAATGTAGTTGATAATTCTACATCCTAACTTTCTTTTTTTTTCTGTCTGTCCTGATAAATGTAAATGTGACAGTTTTATTCCCTATGGGGATAGACACCATTGTGTTTCTGCAATTACATTTGCGCACAAGCTTGGCTTGCCACATCTGGTGCTCACGATCCCCATTCAACATTATATGATTGGAAAAAACTAAATTAGTTCAATCCTTATTGCTTGTTTAATAAAAATGATTACCAATCTGGAATTAGTCAGTTGGGATCTGTAGTTGTCAACATTGCAAATTAAGTTCTTATTCTTGAGCCTCTGTAGTGTTGCATTCATATTTGTTAATGTTATGTCATTTTTATCCCAAATACAGCAGTGTTTCTCCGAGGAGAGGGGGGGGGGGGTCATGGCCATCTTTCAGGAACTGTGGCAGATGATTTTATGATTTTTAGGCCTTCTTTTCAGTAGTGTTTATGCTTGTTTATGTATAGTTTTGTTATATAATTAGAAGTAGTCCATCAGTGAACACATTTCTGAGGATCATGGGTCAAAAAGTGTGAGGCTAAATACTAGATACAGTCATAACCTATCGGCCAGTCCAATAATGTACACCATTCAGCAGAAAGAATCTTGCACGCTGTTTCATGCAGGGCTCAGGTGCCCAGGTTGTGTGGTGCTGGAGCCAGCAGGGCTTGACTTGAGCTGCACAGTAATCGGAGCCTGTGATAGGATCCTCACAGGGGATCATGGGAAAATGGCATGCAGTCCTTTTAGGCCCATGGTTTGTGTTTTGAACAAGTCTCATATCAGTAGCTCATATTATATCTTATATAATTCATCACTCCAATATCCAGCATTTTAAAAATGTGACTTTTCATACAAACCTAACACTAGCGCAAAATTATAGATTTCCGCAATACAAATTTATAATTACACATTTTGTCAATCGCTGAATTGGTCATATACCAGCCATCGTAAGCAAACAACATTCTGTTAGAATAATGACATCAGCATGTCATCAGGGCTAACTTGGTACATATCAACACAGTATTCTAGCTTAAATACAATTAAAGAGTTTAAACCTTCTGAGAGTTGATCCTAACATAGAGCATCTCTATTTCTTAAGCAGTAGAGACAGAAGATTAAAGAATCACCATTGAGGGATTTTGTTAATGGGAGTGCTATGAGGTAGAGAGGTCAGTGGTACCAAGGTGGATTCTGAAGAGGTTGGTTTTAAAGGTGCTGTAGGTAGGATTTAAGCTATACATTGAGTGTAATTTCTTAGCAATGCCATAGACATCTGTCAGCTATCAGTGAGTGAAATGCTCTATGAGAATATCTGCTCTGGTAGCCCCTGCCTCTAAATCATTTAGATTTTTGATGGTGTCCAATATAATTCTGAAATAATCAGGGCCTTTTTTAACTTATTGGTCCAGTTAATCTACCTTGCCTGTCAATCAAATGAATGCGTGCACACAGCTATAACAGGTTTGTCAATGGCGCTTCACAACGGCAGACCAACGGGCTCCAGAGGGAGGGAGCAGAAGAGGAGGAGAGGCTGGGTTTTTGAGTTGTTGATTTTCAAAATCTTTCATTTATAGCATTTATATCATTCATTTAAAGCTAGCTTTTGTTGCAACTCTCAACTCCTACCTACAGCAATTTTAAGTCTAGATGTACAGCGACTCTGCGGTCCTGGCTGCAGCAGGAAGCTCATTCCACAAAACGGATTGATTTTTGTTTAATATAACTAAAATGTCTTCATTGCACCAAAAACACATCACTTGGAGCCTTTCCAGACAGGAGATCAGCTTTTATCTCTATTTGCTGCTAATCAGTTTCCTAAAAGCACATCCGCCACATTTAATAAGAAAAGCTCTTTCAGTTCTTTAAACGGAGGCTAGACATTATCAACCTGATCACTTGGATTAGAGACACTTTGTTCCCTTTGTGATTCTGGTTGCACCGAAGCTAACCTTGCAACTACAGTATTTGGTGTTGTATATTTAGCCCCTACTTACAGTATATCTTAAAATAGACTTTCATATAATATCTGTATATTTATGTTAGTGTAACACTCATACTGGCTTTTATGTTGTGGATGGGTTGTTATGTACACATCTAAATAACCAGTAAGAATGAAGGTCTCTGTGTGAGCCCTTCTCAGGGTTAATTACACTGAATCAGTAGAGGCCTGCTGCGTGAGGCTGTATTAAATGGTAGCAGTTAGCAGCTTCTGCCAGCTCAGAGCAGGCATGCAGCCCAGCCGTGCTGAGCAGTAAATTGAGCAGTTCTGTTATAGGGCACGCAGTTCCCTGGCACTTGATTCAGTCCACTGCAGATATGGCAAGAATGGGTGCCTTATACTTGAAGCATTATTGACATTTTAATTCCATAATTATTAGATATGGAAGGCAACCATTCTGAGGGGCCATTTGACTTCCCTTACTTCTGAAAATTGCTACCAGAACATCTGCGATGCAGCTTGTTCAATCAAAATTCCTAGGAATTACAGTATGTTACCTACCTACGACCTATCAATTACATACATTTTGATTATCTATAGTGTTTTGGAATTTTACCTTTCTTTAGAGCCACTACGGACAAGATTTGTAAAATACTTATAATAACAATCCATACATATGTAAGCCTTGCACCTTCCTGCTTTACCACACCAGGGCAACGGTAAAACACAGTAAATACACACATCTATTCATCAATTGACTTTTATCAATCAGCAAATCGCTAAAATCACTGTGTCATTGGCTAACGACAATTTGTTTTGTTATTTATATAATTATTATTGTATTTTTGCAACCAATTTGATTTACTGTCAAAAGAAGGTGTCAACAGAATAATGAAATGTTGTTAAATGTTGTCTGAACAGGCTTTATTCTTAAGCCAACACTCATTTCAGATAATGTCAGCAGTTACCAGCCTCCAAAGAAGCTTATACTTTCAGAAGCATAGAAAGTTTTGTTTGTGCCTCTCAGGTATTTCAGTATCAAACAGGAGGGAAGGAAGACACTAAATGTTGTTGGCTGCAGGTTCCCCCTGCTCCTTCTTAGATTTATAGTGTCATAGTTCTGAGGAGAAGGAGGTGTCAAGGGGTGGTAATAAGTGCTTGATGATGCCACGGCGAGTGGGTTTCCCAAAGGGAGGGAAGGGAAGTTTTTGTCTGTGCGTTTGAGTGTGTTCATGTTGTGTTAAAATGTAGATTGTGTGTGTGTGTGTGTGTGTGTGTGTGTGTGTGTGTGCTTTCAGATTATTTGAGCTGTGGATCTGAAGCGTAATTTAACCCTCGACTTTGTAGCTTCTTTACCTCAATGTTAAGTCCTCACACTGATAACCGTTCGAGGACAAGAACTGAATCAGTATTTTCTTCCCCTATTGAGAATACACAAGACAGACACTATCTGTAGACAGAGTTAATCTTTGTAGACTGTACTTAGATGTATGTTTTTGAGACACAATAGCTGTCATGCAATTGAATACAACTGTAATTCACGGCTAACCTCAGCCTTAGGACTATAGAGCCGAGGTTTTAACAGTTACTTGTTAACTGATGACTCACCTGACTACTGATGGCATTTACTCACTGTGGGTCACAACAAGATCAATATTAACTTAGCATTTGTGTGTGCACACTCCAAGCATCATATACCAGAGTTGTACGTCAGCAGTTTTTAGCGATTTATAAAAAACTTCCTGTTGCACAAACTCACACACGCAAACACTGTCCAAGATAATAATTTGACTAACCCCACAAATGATATGCAGATGTTATTACAGATAATGAAACTAGATTCAACACATTATAAAACTAATAATGAAAACTAATAAGGAAAATAATAAATAATCATAGAAATTATTATTTAATAATATTGAAGGCATCTCACGACACCCTAAAAGTCTATTGCAACCCCTTGGGCGAGAACCACTGTTGGATGTTTGCGCATGTGTGTGCATGTGTGGTTGTGCCTCACAGCTCTTAGCAGCTGCAGTCTCGTTTGAAAGAGACACGTTGCCCACTTAGCATTCGCCTTCGCTCAACATCTCTCTGTGTTGGACTGGTGCCTTTCCACTCCACCATTTGAGCCAGAGGCCACAATAAACACTCTGTTTACTGGGGCTGGGGGAAGGCGGGGGGTTCATACTAATTAGCAACACACTGGAATGGAGGTGAGACCTCCACTAGCCCTACTAAGTATTGATGGAATGTTTAAAACCATTAAAGAGGATTTTAAAATAGCCAATGGCCCTCCAATTACAATTAGGTCATTTAGCAGACGCTTTTATCAAGCGACTTACAATTACATGCTGCTATTACATGGAGCAGATAGGTGTTAGGTATTTTGCTCAAAGATGCTTACAGGTAGGCCAACTCTGGGGTTCTAACCGATGACCTTCTGGCTGGGAGTCCAACACCCAGTCCACTAGACTATCCCGCCTTCCACATTGGCATGCATACAAATGTAGGTTATATTTCCTCATCCCTGTAATGTTCTGCATTAGACTAAATTATACTGAATAAAAACAACGTTCTGATCAGAGAAATATGTGTTAAGGTCATAAATTCAAAATGTGGGATTTACTTAAAGAGCATTTACTATTAGCCTATTCATTTTATTTAAGATATGATCTAGGAACATTAAAATGTATTTCCTTTAATTGTACCTTTTTATTTTAAAGGAAACAAAACATCCTGCATTTAATTAAGAGTGACTTGACCCTGCATGTTGTACGCGCTTCCAACTAAAACGCAGCATAACAATGCAACAGGATGCCATCAAAACATCAGGACGGGAAATAGAATCGATTCAGCCGAGTGTGTTTTCTACGGCACTTAAGTGGACCCTCAGCCTCTTTCGCTCCGGCACTGTGGTCGTAAATTATCTGCTGTGATAATGGGCTGTAACAGGGAGGTCAAATGGAGGGAACTCATGATTGGATAATACACAGATGCCACTGGGAATACCAGGGTCCTCTTGTGTAAAAAACAACTGCCATTTTGTTCTGACATCTTTAAACTCGTAGTGTGTAGTTGTGTCATTCCAACCACAAGGGGATACAGAGGTGATCAAAAATAGGTAAACACACACAATCATTGCATTTGTAAGCAAACAGTGGTGGGTCAGATTTTGCTAAAAGTAGTTCCTCTATTGAGGGAATTTGTGGTTATTGGAGACAAAGCACTAATGCTACTCAGTTACTATTTATGTTTACACTACATATGGAAACACCCTGCCAAAAACAGGAGAGTTTAAGTATACTGTAGCTTACTACAGTACAGTATATAACTATGTTCACATGCTGACATTGGGATCAAATATTCCATTTGGTTGTAATGTGTGGATCAAACCCATGTCACGCTGGTCTATGAACAGTGTCGATAATATGAGTAGAGATTCTATGACAAACAATGGATTGAGTTAATAGAAAACGCAGACCAAACAAGATATTTAATTCTGAAATTACTCAACTTAAACTGTGAAAAGGAAGCAAGTTTAAAGATCAATGTCAAATTCCAAAGGTCGCCATCCCTCGAGGTTGTCCCCCCAGCCTCCTGCTGGTAATCTCCACAGGAAGGATGTGAGAGGCTACTGGTGTGACCAGGGGAACAAGGCGGCTGTGTGCTTTTCTCCGGGGGATAATTATGTGACGGCTGGGATCCTATCCCACCCACACCACACTTCCTGTTCATTATCAGCGGGCCATAGATAACTCTTCACACTGAGGCACGCTCATTTATGCAAGCCCTGCACTCCAAAGTCCCATAAACCAGAGCTATCTCTATTTTGTTAATTCAATCAGGACCACTGCCACTGACTAGGAGACGTAGCCTATTGTTGTGAAAATGTTTCATTAGGACAATGGCATACCGTGTGGGGGGTGGGGGATGCTTTTTATGTTATTACGTATCATTGTCAGTGTTTTTGTGTGCGGTTCATAGCAGTTCATAGCAGCTTATTGTATTTGATATTCTGTGTATTCCTTCCAAATCATTTAGTATCAACACATTGGCTCACACAGCTGTCTTCCTTGGCGGAAAGCAAGCCGCAGTGAGTAGCATTTAGTCATTTAGCATGATCTGCAGACCTGCTTTATTGATGAGGGTGCTCAGCTGAGCCCGTAGCCCTGTCTACACTTCTAGAGGCTGAATCATGCATGTGTCTGTCTCACCCTTCTGTCTCTCCGTCTGTCTGCCCTGTCATTCTCCTGTCTTTCTTCCTTCTCTTCTCTGTACCTCAGCGTCTACACATACACTGGTTCTGTACCCTCTTATTTTTACCTCATGATACCGTACCTTTTGTAAGACGATTGCCAAGGAGAAGCGTCTGCCTCTGCCTTTTCAAGCAGCTGGCTAATTATTAATGGCGATTGTGTGTTCTGAAGGATATGTCAAAGTGCAGTGTGTGTTTGTGGGTGAGTGGACCGCTCATGTGTCATAGAGGATGTGTCATAGTCACAGGTGTGCTGGAACGCTCTTTGGCTCTATTGTGAGCCTTCCCTGACAGTCTCACTGACAGCTGTAGGAAGTCTCTCAGCGTGGCGTGGCACTCTCAGAAGACACAGCGAACAGGTTGAGTAACTAACAATGACTTGTAGACAGATTCTTGACACAGTCTTGACTTTTTCCTCATAGGAGTTTAGTCAGCAGTTACAAAGAAATAATACAAAAATAGAGAGTGCTACAAAGTACAAAGAAATATCGTGTTTACCATTGTTGATAATGTAAAGGCTTTATATAAGCTGTTGATGTTCTCTATTGAGGCTGACTATTGTATCTTAACTGTGCAGAAAAGACAGTGCCCTTGTGCTCTGTGTGCCTGTAGAGTGGAGATATTGATTCATGTAAGGTATTGTGTCAAGTTCATGGCAAATTTTAGTTTTAGTAAGTCACTCTTGTGATTTTTGTTTTGTTTGTTTATTCCTCTGGTATGCTATAACATAAGTCCTTGATGTTTCTATTATCAATCAGGCTTGGTTGTTTTATTATCGAAATCATGCAAATCTGAGATTTGTGATGAGGGTTCACTGATCGTTTTTACCCATGCTGACTTATTCTAGATGTGTCAAAGACCCAAATTGACTCCAATGCAAGCAACAGCAGCCACCTTTGGCAGGTCTTGGCATATTTTGTCATTGAAAGGAAAGTAGATTCGTGATTGTTGGTTTCATTCACGTAGCTCATGTGATTGAATTAACAATGTGTTGGTGCTGACTGGAACACAGAAAGCGAATCGGTAACTGATGTGACACAATCTTTTAGACACAATAGACAAATCTTTTAGACAGAGGTGCCCTTCTATTGTATTTGACTTTAGTAAAGCTTTTGACTGTATACCTCAATATACTGTTGGTCAACACGCTGAAGTCTGGGATGAAATATTCCACTTTTTTGGTGCACTTAATGAATCAAATCAGAATCAGAATAAGATTTATTGCCAAGCACATGGAATTTATCATGGTGTAGTTGGTGCAGTAGCTAAATCTATCATTGTTGTAATATCAACGACCATTGGGTTCCATGTAGACTGACGAGAAACAGACAAAACCTATAAATCTTGTGAAAAAATGTACCAAGAAAGATCAACGAGGTAGACGCATGTAGGTTGAAAAAAATTATACATTTAATTCATTAGATCGCCCAAATTTAATATTTAATCTAGCTATATATTAAGTTCAGTTTTACACAGTGCTCTATGAAGAACTAACTGGCATACAGTATGTCCGTTTCAGATTCTATTGACAAACTTCTTGCTAATTAATGGATAAATGTGTCTGCTAAATGCCTTTATGTTAGTGCTACAGATATAAATACAGTACTTGCTTGGCAACAGTGGTGAAAATATGCATTGATCAAAATGTTTGCAATCCAATTGTCCTGATGGCGATGTGGGATTAGATCAAGCTTTAAAAGTCCTCCAGGTGAGTCAGTCCCTCTCCTCTATCTGTTTACACAGGGCTGTGAATAATTGATTACTGTGGCTCTGTAATATAGGCCCAGACTTTGATGAAGGCATCACTGGAGTCTCTCCTGTAGGAAAATAAAAATGTATGCATGTGGCTAACACAGCCAACATCTCTGCATAGTGCATTTGGCTAGGAAGTCAAGAGGGCAGCGAGGACTCCAGTGAGAAGCTTTCTATCTCTCTCTCTTTCTCTCTCTCAGTAGGTCATTAATTGACCTTTGCCAAGCAACATTCCTTACTCCTTACTATTTTATGACTTGTATACCATGGGGCATACTCGACCAGAGAAGAGATACTGTATATTATGACACGACACTTCTGTTTGAACTCTTGAACTACTTCTCAGTGTTAATTTTGTCTCCAGAAAACATCCAGTTTCTGGATTTTGGTTTCTTATATTGGTGGCTCTATCAGTAAAGTGACATTGATTCATGTTTTTTCAGCTTTGTTCTACTGTTTCTCAAAAACATAGTTCTCTCCTTCTCTGGTCTCAGTTCACCTGGACATGTAGTCCTCCATCATGTCAGTACAACAGCGAGATGGTTTGGTATGGGGCTCCAAGTGTAACAGATCTTTTTTCATGGACAGAATACCTTCTGTGCTACATACACTCACCTAAAGGATTATTAGGAACACCATACTAATACTGTGTTTGACCCCCTTTCGCCTTCAGAACTGC
>JAOEHI010000020.1:2355043-2398781 GCA_025447815.1 Percopsis transmontana
CCCCCCCCCCCCCCCCCCCCCCCCCCCCCCCCCCCCCCCCCCCCCCCCCCCCCCGGCGGCGCGCCGCCGAGTGCATGTGTGTCCGTGCACATCTGCTGTGTGTGTGTGTGAGGGAAAGTGTGAGAGGGGAGCGAAGAGGTAGAGGGAGGGAGAGAGAAGGGGTGGGGTGTGTGCGTGTGTGTGTCGGGGGGGGGGGTGATACGGAGGAGGAGGAACGGGGAGCTGGTTGCGCGGAGGAGCGGCGTCGCTCTTCATCAAGCGGCATACGGCAGCCCTGCAGTGCAAATCACACAGTACGGGCACGGGACTATGAGAGCGAGCGAGAGACAGACAGCAAGAGAAGAGAGAGAGACAAAAGAGAAAAGAGAGAGAGAGAGAGAAGAGCTTGAAGGGGGATGGTCGTCCAGGCGGCTGCCTGTTTTTGGACGTGGGAAGGACGCGGCGACGCAGGCTGAGGCAGGACTGCGGTCTCTCCACTAGACTCTCGTGGTAACAGACCGTTATGCCCTGCCTGCACTGAGGGGGAGGGCAGCGTGAGAGAGCCCCGAGCAGACGCCTGCCTGCCTGCCTGCCTGCTCTCAGACAGGCGGGGGATGCAGCAAACCTCTGGCCGGAGCACTGGGTAGATCCAGGTGAGAACTCAAGGGCTGGGTGGATAGCCTCAGGTGGAAGCCAGTTTAACCCCCGCTCCCACCACCACCACCCCCACCACTGGAGAGCTTACCTTCCGTCTGTTGCATCTGAGCCTGGATTTGCTGAGGAGCGATAAGAAGGTCCTCTGGTTGAGCAGCGAGCAGCCGAAGCAGAGAGGCTGAACACTGGCCGCTGCAGAGAGTCGGCGACACCAAGGACACTGAGGCTCTCTCTGCGGACGGCTTCCCTGTAGCTTTTTTATCAAGGAACCTATCGTTGGATTTTCTTCTGAATCTGGGAGTTTGGAATCCGCACTGGAATCCTGACACAGCGTTTTCTTTTTGGGGATGTAGGATTTACAATATGCCTACCTGACTGTGCTGTACTTCCTCACGGGGTTTGGAATAAGGACGTGGACGGAGAGAAAAAAATGGTTTAAGGAAATGTGTATTTCATGATCAGAAAACTACACAAATACCTCAAACTGTACTTTAAAATGCTGCTACCTTCACTGTACGAACCGTGCCCTAGCTCTCAAAGAGATTGACCAATGAAGCCATGGGACTCAGCCAGAGCTTTACAAGTATGTGGTGAAACAATCCCCGATAGATATGCGTTGCGAGAGTCATTTCTGATTTGAAACAATGATCATTAGTCAATGTGGAAGGTTCCACCGGAGTAGATTGTGTAGGATTCTGGATAAATGAGGGATACGGCGGTGGAAATGACTTGGGCCTGAAGAGTTATATTCTCGTGCCCTAAGTTGTAGCGTTTAGTATTTATAGTTTTATTTTCTTTCTTGCACTCGCTCATCTGTTCACTAAAGGAATGTTTAGTGAAGCCGGTAATTGTTGGAAGAGGCCACAGTGGCTTGGTCCAATGTAACAAACGTTACCAGATGGGCACCTTCCCCTTCCTCACCTACATCCGACGCCGTCGCTCCATAACGCTAACGCCGCTAGCGGTCCGTTAGCCTCGCCGACCCACCCCCCCCCACACACACACACACACACACAGAGCTCGAGCTTCGGCCCTTCACCCCCCCCCTTCCTCTTCCTCCCCCTCCTCCTCTTTTTCCTCTTCTTCTTCCTCCACCTCCACCTCCTCCTCCTCCTCTTCCGGTGTTTTAAGTTAGCCGGGCCACCTATTACCGCGGGAGCCCTGCTCACCTCCCCCCCCCTCCCTTCCCCCCCAAAGCCTGGACCCTGTCTCCCCCCTCCACCCTGCCTGGCGCTGCCGCGCTAGGCTCTGCCCCTGCTGGCCGAGGATGATGTGGCAATGCCATGTGTCGTCCTCGGAGTGCCGCTGCTACCGGCTGAACGGCTTCTCCCTGCTGAAGCGCTTCCCTCTCTCGGCAGATGGGGCCTGCGGTAAAGCCCTGGACCAGCCGGTGGGAGAGTGGCTGGAGCGCGTGGGGCTGCCGCAGTACGAGGGCAAGTTCCTCCTCAACGGGTTCGACGACCTGCGATTCATGGTGAGTCACCCGCGACGCCCGCCTGCATCGCTCTCTCTGTCTCTCTCTCTCTCTCTCTTTCTCTCTCACCCTTACTCCCTCCTCCCTCGTTTTCCCTCTCCTCTCTCTCTCACTCTCTCTCGCCCATTCACCGTTGCACTTGACCCTTGCCGCCTTGTCGTTATTTCTTTATGTCCTCCCCTTCCACTCCCCGCACCCCCTCTCACCTCTCTGCGCTTGGCATGACCCTGCAAAGATTTATGGCCCTACAGCAAATCCCCTTAAAGCACATGGGCTGTCTACAGTGGTAAGACGAATGACAACCAAACCCTATTCATTTTTTTTACCCCAGCATTTCCACTCATGCCATTTCATTTACTGTAAGATTCTCCACTCAACCCCCCATCCCAACCTCCCATACGATAAAGTCTGGGCCTACTGTGTACTTCCAAGCGGATCGCCTTGACATCCTGTCCCAAGCGACATTCAGTTGCACACACACTACTGCTTCTATTATAAATTGACTTTGCATTGTGGACCACTAAATCTCACTAAAGCCCCGGACTAATTCTTTACCCTTTTTCACACGCTGCTTGAGTGACTGCTCAAGGATGGCAGAAACTGCATCCTAGCACAGGAATAACAATGTAGTGTAGCAATGTATTTTCACGATGTTGAGTAGTTATGTAACCCAGACAATTTAGTCTAATTTAGTTTTCTAATTTATTATTATTATTATTATTTATTAGAGAGCTAATACATCATAAAAATTTGATCAGACAGGTTCATGTTGCTAGAGAGCGAACGGGTCGCACTTTTTTAATGCTCAAGTCAGATTATGTATTGATGAATTCATCCATTTACCTAGAAGAGAAAGAAGAGCTCAACTATAATCACTATATTTGCTGTGAGAAACATCGAAGCGACACTTGATACTCTATTTGGCAGTGACTGTACAAAATGCTGTAACAGTTTAAACCCCCAATCATGTTACTGTGAAAACAATGTTTGTACATTGTGAATAACCAGGCCTGTGGGGTAACCATGATAATTTGTGAAACCACACAGTTGCATTAGCACTATGGGCTATATGTTGCGTCACGCTGTCACAGCTGTGCTCAGTCAAAGCAACATACTAAGCGCACAGAATGCTGCTTTTACCCACAAAGTGGTTCAGTTGACTGTACAAGGGCAGCCAAAAAATATATCATATTTCGGAAATACTGACTTATAGATCTAGAGACATTCGTGTAGATTTCATGAGGTCAAACTCTGGTTATACAGAAGTCAATGTCTACTGTATTAGTCTGGTAAGACCATCCTGATTTTGCAAGCTTCACGATTTGTTCCACTCTGAATATCAGCCTGGAATCTCAAAGTAGAGTGATGGAGGCGGTGTCAATCAGTGTCAATCAAATCATTAGCAGGTGATTGGACCACTTGGGGACGACTTGCCGAACACAGACACTTAATTGATGTCGGCACCTTCCTTGACGCTGATTTGGGGGTGGTTCTACAAATGGTTTTCAGTTGAGTTTCCAGACTGATAGGTTAAGCGAAGCAAATCATATAGGCGAAGCTTGGAAAATCAATATGGTTTTACTAGGCTAGTACAATATCTAGACAGCCACTGGCCAACAAAGTTTGTCCCAATGATCCCAACACATGTTTCCATGGTGACCACATAAGTGTTACAGGACAGAATGTGATCAGGGCTATGGGCCATTAAGCTTTTTGGTGTTCATTTTCATCCCATGACTAATGTGTCTGCAGAACGTGATGCATCACAGAAATAAATCATTGTCTTCAATGGTCAAATTACCCATGGATATTTACAAGGACAGAGGGGTTGCAAACAAATGAAAGGTCACGCGAGTCAGAGAGACATTCTGAATGTTTAATATTGTGCCCTTTTATATTCTTATATTCATATTTATTCGGCCAATCAGTGCATCAATGTGAGACTGCATAAGGGAATGTAAGCAATAGGCTGGGGCTGTTTTTGGAGGTCTACTGTATGTGAAAATAGGTCCACAAACATATAAGGCGATAAAATACATCATCAACTACTGGTAACATATTGTATACTGTAGTAAACATTTTAAAATACAGTCTTGTCTTGTTAAGGATTCATTGTGGCAAAGAAATAGACTTCCAGCAAACAGAAAACAATGAAAGAAAATAGTCTACTGGAAGACACTAAAAGACAAGTAATAATCTCTAACTTTTAAAATATTTTTTATGTTTTGTTTATTTGACATGATAATAATTCACCTATCACAACATTTCTAGTTGAACAATTTATATTTGATGACATTAAGTCCTAAAGATAGGTAGGTTTCAACCAATGACGAGACATAACATTCAACAGTCTACCAATCGCGTGAGATCACACGACCCAGTCGGAGCCAATTGCGAGAGGTTTCTACACAAATGCAGCTCCAAAACTATGACCCATGAGTCCAAATTCCTGGCATCAAAACATCCCTTTAGAAACCAATCATGTCAACCTCACAGACACTTTGCTCAAAGGCCATGCCCCACAAAGCCCTTTGTCACAGCTGAAGATGGGAACGTTTCTTCAGCTCCACTCCCTCAGAGCAAGAGAGCAGCCACTCATATCTTATCTGCAGGGCTCTCTGCATGTGATGAGATGGGATGCAGCATTTGAGAAGTCATAAATTATGGCCAAAGTATACATTCGCACCGGTCCAGGCAGACTGTCCACGTACCTGCAAAATTTTGCGCCCACGCCAACCTGTGCGCGTCGACTGCACATGCATGACACTTAGCGTGCACTAACAGCACTATGTAGGCCGGGCGGGGTATCAAAATACAGTGGTAGAGCGCATGCTTCGAGCTCGTCCGCTGAGACGAGTCCGCAAGAGGAGAAAGTGAAGTATACATTGAACAGCCAGAGTGCGTTTGTTAGTATACTTTCTATGCCCATTTTACAAGAAGACAATGATTTTGTACTTCTTTCATGCTACCAACAGTAGGATGCTCATTGCTACGCTTGCTGTGCACCCATATGGCCTTCTGTTTTGAGCACATCTAATTTCCAATCAAAAATAGAACATTTAAATGTGTGTTAAGTGCTAGGCTACCATGGGCTGAAGTCCCAACTAATGTGGCAAAGAGGCAAAGCCCTCTCAGATGCACCCAGCATGCATTTACATTGCATCTATTCCACATTAATATTGCAAAAGTTGCTTAAGTGTATCCTTTCCAAACCGTTGTAGGGTTGAAAACACAAAACTGTTTGTCAAGTAATTTTCGGATCATTTTTGCTTGCGTAATAAAAAAATAACGGTAAAAAAGCGGAAGTTGAATTTATTCCAAAACATTTCCTCTGGGGAAATGGAGCAGTAGTACAGCTGTAATTCATCTTTGCATGCAACGAGTGCAGGCAGTAAAACAAGAGGCCTTTACTACAGCTACATCGGCAAGTCATATCTAATCAAATCACGCTTACATCGCTCACGCACTATGTGAGAACTGAACCATACAATCCTGTCACATGTTCCAAGTGCCGCATGAATAATAGGTTTTGCTGCATCTCCTAAGGCATCACGCATCTTCGAAACCCTGTTAGTAAAAGTAGTGAATCTATTTTGGGCCTGCATTACATCAGACTCTGCTTTATTTTGATCTTTATTTTTCACTGATCACAAAACTGCACCATGCTGTTTGGCGGTCTGCTAAATACCACCACATTGTGCTGTGAAACCAGCCCAGTGAAAGCAGATTGACTAAAGACCATCGTACGATTTAGCATTTTTGGCCAGGAAGGCTCAATCTGCGGTAGTCCGTGGGGGTGGGGTTAACGCTTAGCTCAACATTTTCAAAGCTCTCCTTCTATCTTTATTCTTGCCTATAAACCTGACAAATAAGATGACAAAGCAAGCCCTGAACACAATCAGCTAGGTGAAATAGACCCTGACAAATGCTGTCAGTCAAGATTTTAGCAAATGGAAAATTATTATTGTTTATCTCTATGACCTAAATTTGAGCTCGCAAATGAATTGCAATGCAATTCTCTCTCTCTCCTACTCTCTCTCTCTGTCTCTCTCTTTCTCTCAGCTCAGTGCTACTGATGGTGTTATAGTTTTGTTTGTTTAGCTCTGTATGTGTATGATATATAATATGTGAAGCCTTGGTCAATACGCTGTATTATGTGTCCATATATCCATATATCCATATATCCATATGTCCATATATCGTCACCAAGGCCAATTTAAATTTTGATCAAGTCAGGCATATTTCTGCCTTCTTTATTTGAATAGTTTTGTGGTGTTCCAGGTGCGTAATGAAAGGCAGCTACAATTTTACTTCTGAATGTGTCAATTCCGAGTCTGTGGATGATAATGAAACATTTAACCCCGATGTACATGCTATTACAAATACAATTACAATTACAATTAGGTCATTTAGCAGAAGCTTTTGATCCAAAGCGACTTACAATTACATGGTGCTATTCCATGGAGCAGATAGGGGTCAGGCATCTTACTCAAGGACGCTTACAGGTATGCTTACATGCAATTGAAGGTCTCTTAGCCCCATGCTAATGTCCAGTGTACAGAAACGTAACTAACTTTAATCATCCTACTCCTGATTTGTTAAGGCTTTTTATTTAAACTTCTGATCTTTATAGTCTCTACTAGACAAATAAGAGCAACATCAAACAGCGGTGATTGGCCCACCAGATAGGATCGGCAGAACTAAAGTATAAATGCCCCATTGGCCCACAAGCTGTCCCTAGTGGTTTGGTTTCTAATTGATCACTTGCTATTTACTGACGGACCCAAAGTGGAAAGTAACAGATTGGAGCTTTAAGTCAGTTTGAATAGGATCTTTATGTGTCCATGTGTGCACATAAAAGTGTGTGGGTGGAGGGGCGGGGGGGTGATGTAGAGAGGGCCACAGAATACAGACACACTTAATTCAAAGTAATCATACAGTATATGCACTGTGTAGGTGACCAATGTCTACCTTCTTTATTGTACCTCCCTGCATGTCTATGTGTGTGCGTACGTGCGTTTCCGTGCATGCACGTGTTTGCTGTATGTTTCTGTACCTCTGTGTGTGTCTGCATGCCTCTGTGGCTGTGTTTGTGTGTACATGTAGGGAAGTAACGTGATGGAAGACCATGATCTCAGAGATATGGGGATTACTGATCCAGGACACAGGAAGAAAATCCTCCATGCGGCACGCAGCCTGCCCAAGGTACGTCTTTGAAGGAAGGCAACCATGCTTCCTGATTATAAATGACACCCAGCAAGTGAGTAACATATTACAGTGACAGTCTACAACTTTTTTCATAAACAAATGTCTGTTTTCGCTAGATTGGGGTGATACAGTCTCAAACAGCAGTGGTTGGTTCACAAGAGAAGATAGGCAGACCTAAATAGTGGAGGACCACGCTAGTGTTTGGTTCATTTATCATAGTTTGGTTCATTTATCATAGTCACTTAAGTCACTCAGTTATACACACCAACTAATACAAATTAAACTGACTACTAAGATGGTACGCTACTCAGAGTTATTTGTGAGAAAACGGGAAAAATGCAGTTTATAACTGTAAATGTGTGAAGTCTTTATGGTGGAAAATATCCCATTTAATGACATTCTTTCGATTTTGAGACCTTAAGTATTTCAAAAAATCATTATACATCAAAAAAGTAATCGTGGACTTCCATCAGGTATAATTACAAAATGCTATAGAAGCACTAAGATTTGCTGTCATTTTAAATGGCTCTGTAATAGGAAACTGGCTTACAGTATGCATTTTGTATGCAGGTAAAAGCATTAGGCTGTGATGGCAGCACCTCTCTTGCCACTTGGCTGGATGGCCTCGGCTTGCATGAGTACCTGCCCAACTTCCTGTCAAGTGGATACCGCACGCTGGACTGTGTCAAGAACCTCTGGGAGCTGGAGATTGTCAACGTAAGAAACCCGGATTTACATTTATATTAATATTTTAGGTTTAGCTGAGGTTCTCATTCAGACTGACTTGCCATGCTCGCAAGTAAGGTAAATACTGAAGCAACCTGCAGTAAAATTATAAGTTTGTGCACACTGGTTGTGTGCAGATCATTTGTGTGTGTTTCTGCATGTGTGGATGTGTGTGTGTATAGGGACTTTACGAAGGCATGCCCTCAACCATCATCCACTGAATAGCCCTTTTTCAGTCTGGCTTCAGTGACAACAATGGCAAATGGGTAACACACCAGTGTAGTCTAATGGCAGTGCAGATTGACTTGGAATGCTTGCCTGATTTTTGCCCTGAAGAAGTGTAGACATGCAGAGACTGATATTAAACACCATGAAGATACATATGGGCTATGTGGGGGTAATGTCTCTTCTAATATTGCATTTCCTCTTTCTTAACCATTTGATCACCAAATGTGCATTTATTTTAAATATATGCTGTAGTAATATTATTATGTTTGGCTCATGCGTCTAAAACTAATCAGCATTTTTATCTGAATTTGTACACTGTGAAACCTGATGTGTGTGCCACTGGTTTTATTTCAGTGGTTTTAAAGAGAAGAAAAAAAATGATTTGATTTGAATGATTTGATTTGAATGATTACATGGAATATATAACATATTAGCTCACTGGAAGATGTAATTTCAACTGACATTAGGGTTAACAGTGAGGTTGGGCTAATATTGACAAAATGGCAAGTTGTCAGTAACGGCAGCTGCTGCAGTGAGACGGCACCATGCAAGCATATGAGCCATGTGTGAGGGATGCCAGACTGCGATGAGATTGGCATTAGAGCAGTTCCCATTAAGCTGAGTGTTCATAGTGATCCAACTACTTTAAAGCACACAGAAGTGGCCTCGCCCCTTTAGATATTATACATCTTCCTCCTTCACGGTCATACATAAAGGAGTAAAACCCATCAAAATGATCTATGGAGTGATTTTCACTGTCATATATTCCTAAAGGCTATCATTCTCATTGCACACACCTTACACTTAATAGTCTCACTTAAACTTTGAAAATATGAACCTGTTTTGGCCCATATGTTTTCCATTGTTTTGCACCATCAAAATAAATCACGCATTAAAAATATTTTTTTGTTACAGTGCCCAAATTTTCACTATCACTGAATTTACATAACCTTTGTAACAATAAATATACAATATAATATTTGTAAATAGAAATGTGATTTAGAAATATACAAAAGCAAACCAACACCTATGAAAGAACATTTTAAAAATCACATTAAATAATAAAATAAACGTGGGTCTTGACATGACTTTGCATATTAGCCACAAATCACTTATAGCACAGCTGTTGTCTCATAAATCACCCAGTCCTGTGCATTTATTTCAGCACTATATTCTAACGCAGCGCTGTGAATTATGAAGTGGGCCGTGCAGGAGTGCTGTACTCTAAGCTAACGGCAAAACAGATTGAAGATGAATTATTGACGAGAGTCATTTCTGTTTGCCTGTGGATGCTTGCCACAGAGGGATGTGTGTGTGTGCGTGTGTGTGTGGGTGTGTGTGCCTCCAACTGGGTGTCACTGTACTCTGGATATATCTGTATTAGTCTAGAGAAATGACACTATGAGATATTGATGTGACAGTGGCTGGAAGGTCCTGCTCATGTGCCCTTGTGCTTTGCTTCAGGTCATTAAGATCGGCCCCTTGGGTCACAGGAAGCGGATCATTGCATCTTTAGCCGAGAGACCTTATGAGGAGGCCCCAAGCAAATCCCATCGGCTCTCCCAAATCATGGTAAGATTCAGTTATAACAAGCGGCCTGGCTTTCCTGTTCCCTCCTAGCTGCCAGTGAAGAGACAGCAAGTCTTCCAGTGTATGCCTGCTACTAACCAACAGACTACAAACAACAGTACCAGCAGTGTCATTTTAGTACAGAATGTTGCACTGTGATTCAAACCCTTGGTCTTAGCAGTGTCAAGACTTGTTAGTGCCATACCGCAAACAGGGCCACACTGTCAACTGTAGTTAAGCTAGTAGGTGAGTGTGCCCTCTCTTCTTACAGTACAGTATTTGCTTCGGTATATACCCTTGACTGGACCATCAAACCTGTTCTTAGCCCTACCAACACTTCTGTGACATTGTGACGGTACTTACCGTGCTGTACATACCAATTACCATTTATCAGATGCTATTATCCAAAGTGACTTACAAGTATGTATGAGCAGCAAAGGGTTAGGTTATCTCCCTGTCGGATCGAAACTCAGACCTTTCAGTTTATCCTGCCCAAACACCCTTTTTTTGTTCAAAAAATTGTGTTACACAGTGTCCTTTGCTCCGTGTTTGAAAAAGTTAGAGGATTGTGTGCTCGTGTTTTCCGTTCCTGTTCCCTAGCCGATGCAGGCTTTCATTCCAACCAAATGCTAACCCATGTGACTTCACTAATTAGCACACCTTCAACCAGAAACAGGAGAGCTAATTAGCTAATTCTGCAGGAATGAAAGCAGGCACATTGTTGGACGTCCACTGCACCTAATTGGACACGGCTTCTCTAAAAGGTCGCATTATATTTTCCAAAATAAAACCTCCGTTTGAAATAAAGCTCTGGTTGAGGGTTGCCTGGCTATTCACTGCCCACTGCTGAATAGCCAGGCAGATTATACTGGACTGCAAAGACAAGAGATTCTGAATTGAAGATGCGTTTTTGTATAGAATCACGCTTGGCTGTCGCTTAGATAAAATGAGCCTGTATGGTGTATAATCACTAATCAGTGGTGTGTGTTTATGTCTATGCATGTGTGTGTATAAATGCATCTATGAGTGCATTCATTTTTATTTATTTGTGTGTGTGTGCGTACCGTAAAGTTCCACGACCTCCTGTCCCAGACCACGTCTCCTCTGAGCCAGATGGACCCGTACACCAGCCGCTCCATGGACATGCTCCTCCCCCTGAGCGAGTCGGGACGGAGGCGGCGAGGAGCAGATCAGGACTGTAGCGCCTCTCTGAGGTCCTACAGCGAGAGGCCGCGCTCTGTAGTAAGTCTTATTTCACCTTGGTCAAGTGCATACTTTTTTTCAATTGCGGTACAGTTAAGGCTTCAAAGTCACTCAACTAATATAATCTGAAACAGAAAATATCTTTTTACAGTGTACAGAGATTTTAGATCAAACCATGTTTGGCTCTTTTAAAGAGCCCCAAGGAAAATGGGGTGTTCACTTTTATTTGTATAAAAGAGACACAAGGTGTCTTGCCTCCAGCCTGTATGTGACTAACCACCATTTTAACCACGATACTTTGCTGGGAACCGCACCGCTAACTGTTCCACTCGATTCTAAAGCTTCTGTGTTACAGAAGACAGAAGGGAGGAAAGAATCTCGCGTTCACCATGCGTCGTTTTGTGCCTCTCTACAGGACAGACAAAGCGATCGACACAAAGAGTCACGTTTAAACCTCCGGCCACCGAGCCACTCTGCTACCTATGCCACCGTGTCCGCCTGGCACCACCAGCCAGAGAAACTGATCCTGGACTCCTGCGGGTACGAGGCTACAGTAAGTCACCTCCGTGGTTGGCCGATATACAGTGCACTGACAAAGGTGCTATATGCTGTAGACTTCTCCCTTTGTCCTTTTAGCTGCTATTACCAACTTATGGAGGCACAACTACAATGACGTGCTGACCACTTATGAAGGCTTTACATTACTTAGGTGTGATAAATGACATCTGCGTCAAACAGCAGTGGTCCACCAGAGAGAGTAGACAGACTTAAATAGATTATAAACACTCCCATTGGCCCATTATGTCCATAAGTGTTTCGTTTTTAAAGGGGCAATGGGAGATTTTTATGAGTCCGAAAAACAACGCTGTTTTGGTTTCAAACATGAGGATGCACCTGAAAACACGAGGACGCGAGCTACCCATCCCTCACCTGAAATCTCAGTGCGTGACTGTGGTTCTCTCAAGCACAAGCATTTAGATTCGCTCACCCACAGCTCTTTCCCCTGCCCTCCATGAAATTCCCCCACCCCGCCTGCACAGTTTTCAAACTGTTTTCAAACAAAGCAAGTCAGTTTTAAGTATCGTCCCCTGAGCAATTTGCAGGTGTGTGTGTGTTTGTGTTACTCATGTGAGATTATATTAGCAATGCAGAGATAAAACCCAATATGAGCAATTTGTCAATTTTGTAAGTGCATTGTTTATATTGCCCATTGGCAATTAGCATTTCTAAGGTAGATAATACTACATCAGCTGTAGCAAATCGGGGGCACCTTTCGTGTTTTGGGGGGCGCTATAGAGACAGTGGGACAAAATGTCGGATTGTCCCTTTAACAGATCATAGGCCCTATTTTAACGATCTGAAACGCAAGTATCAAACGCGAAATGCAAGTAGCTTTGTGAGCGGATCTCGGGCGCTGCTGCTATTATATCGGCAGGATAAATGACTCTTGCGCCCAACGCAAATCTAAAATAGGTTGGTCTGAAGTAGTTAGGTATGGTTTGGACGTAACGTGCAATAAACCAATCAGAGCGTCATCTTACATTCCCTTTAAGAGCAGGAGCGCTTGTTCCATGGCGGATTGCTATTATGATGGCAGATTTGCCAGGCGCACGCCATAAGCGGTTCACAGCCGAGGAGACTGACGTTCTCGTCAGGGCCGGAAAGGTGGATGTGGATAAAGGTCAAAAGACAAAAAGGTACACAATCGAGGAGTGTACCTTTAATCTGTCTTTTTACCTCACCATTTATATTTGAAACACAACTGTGCACAAAAATGCACATGGCAGTAGGGGGAGGAGGTAGAGAGCGGTGCGGGCCTGTGAACACTGTTGGGGGAGGAGTACTAAGAGAGACAATCAGCACTCAGGTGCGCAGAGAGTGACTGTCCTCTAATGCATCACAGTCCGTTGTGTATCCTCTGTGCCTGGCGAAGTCAAAGTGAAATGTGGTGAAGTGAGTCGTATGTCTTTCTTTCAGTACCTAGGATCAATGATTATCAGGGATCTACGGGGGATTGAGTCCACTCAAGATGCCTGTGCTAAAATTAGGGTACGTGTGACTGACAGGGTTTGATCCAGCTTACATTTATTTAACAAACTACAAAACGGATAAACCACATTAATTCTGAGCATGTTAGAAAATGCATTTTAAAAGCAATGATAGTAATACATTCCATTCTACTGGAAGTTGTAAATAATACATAGCAAACAATTACATGAATGCACATGCAAATCATTTTGGGATATACTATAAATGATTTACTGTACCTGTTTATATAACTACAGTTGTTTATGCAGTTTTTATTCATATTGGTTTTTTTTGTTTTTTATTGTATGAATTGTTTTGTATGTTTTAATTTAATTTGCTAGAAATCAAAGGACTCCAGAAAGGGTCCAGTTGTCATACTGTCCATCACCTATAGAGGGGTCAAGTTCATTGATGCAGCCACTAAGGTAGTGGGAAACTCTCTCTCTCTCTAAGTTTAAAGACTTCCCCATTAATGGTTGATTTCCAGTTAAGCCCCACTTCCTTCCCGTCTCTCATTTCCGTTAGACCATCGTTGCAGAGCATGAGATCAGGAACATTTCGTGCGCGGCCCAGGACCCAGACGACCTCTGCACATTTGCTTACATCACCAAGGATCTAAAGAGCGGCCACCATTTCTGTCATGTGTTCAGCACTGTGGAAGTGGTGAGTGGTTGCTCTCCCCTATCTAGGGTCTATATATATCAGGGCCAACCTCCCAATAGTGTCAGGAATTGTAGATTTTATTTAAAAATTCTATTAGAATTGTCACCCAAAACACACTATTCATGTCGTGTAATTAATCTTTAAACTAAATTGTGTAGAAATGTGTGGCACCAAGCAAAGTTAACATTATATGAATACAAAAACAACCAAGGTTTGTTTGTTTGTTTCATATAATGCCACTAGTACTCCCCTAACAATAGATAATGTGGAAAGTGGCCCCTGGGTAATCTGAGTTGAGACCCCCGACTCAGATGCTGCTTGTTCTCACCTGCATGTCTTTGGAGGTGGAAGGAAAACAGATGGACTTTTGCTTTAATAGCATCCGCACTGGGAGATGAAACCAGGTCCGTCGTGCTGCAAGGCAACTGTGCCTAACACTGAGAACAGCTGTGCCTTATTTTCTGCTGTCAGTATAGAACCCACCTGCTCGTCTTAAAGGAGCAGGCGATGCCGCTTTAAAACACTGTATTAAGCCCCTTGCACACTGCCTGTGGATTGTCGGCTCATTGCTGAAGTATTTTTCTCCCTCAGCATTCGTCTGGCACTGGTTGCATAAAGGACAGGAATCTTTGCTGTATTAACACATTATGCATGTTTAGAACAGTTCATTCATATATAAATATATTATTATGAATATTAAAATATTCATAATATATTCAATATAATATCTTGAATATATAAAAATATTTGTAATATTTGTAACAATATAGGCGAGCAAAAGAGTTATACGAATACAATGTTTGACAAGACAAGTCTGATCGATGAAAGGGTGGGGGCGGGGTTCCCAAACTTCCATGAAAAAGTCTACAAACAAACAAGCTGTAGGCCTACTTGCTCCAATTGCAGAAGCAATCTCGCCCCATGCCTTCTCTTTCTGTACAACATCCTTATATACGAATCTTGAGGGTCATAAATATATCTGTATTTTTCAACCTCGTCCATCTTGTCAAATTGTGTTCACGCCAGCATGTTAACCAATCACTGGTGTGAGATCATACAATTGGCCTAGACTCAACAAAGAGTTTAGTTTTATTTGAGTAAAGGAAAGGAAAAGAAATGCCCTCTGTAGAGAAAGACAGGGCAGATCCTAAATTGATAGAGGCTACTGAATAACTTTTTAGGTTGTTGTTGGACAGGATTCTTTGTATAGCCGTCCACTAGTTTCCTACTAAACCAGGCCTGTTTTTTTATTATTTGTTGTGTATTTCTGCTTCTACAACATATTTGTCCCTCTACTGTCTGTAAAATGCTTCAAAAAAGCGAATCTGCTCCGCACGCTGTGTGCAACGGGCTTTAGAAATAACTAGTGGTCATCAATGGTCATGATAATGAGGATTTTTAACATTTTCAATCTTTTAATTAGTATTGTTGAACTAGTTTGTGCATGCATTTGTAATTGGTTCATATTTGAATACACAGTATATGAACCTATATATACACACAGGATATACTGCATGTTATTATGTTTGGGTGTCACAAGCTTTGAACAACTATTTGTGGGGGGTTTTGTGGCAAAAACGTTTCAGTGCTAAACTAGAACACTCTTGCAGACACAGACCTATGAGATCATCTTGACCCTGGGACAGGCATTTGAAGTGGCCTATCAGCTGGCAGTCCAGTCCAGGCAACGACACTTTATCCCACCTTCCTCACTGGGGTCAGAGGTCATTGAGACCAAAACCACACGGCCTGTGTCTCAGTCATGGAGCAGCATGCGGAGATCAACAGTAAGTATCGTCCCCTGAGCAATTTACAGGTGTGTGTGTGTTTGTGTGAGATTACTTATGTGAGATTATATTGGCAATGCAGAGATAAAACCCAATATGAGCAATTTGTAAATTTTTTAAGCGCATTGTTTATATTGCCCATTGGCCATTAGCAATTCTAAGGTAGATAATTTTACATCATAATGATACTACAAACAACAGCTTAATTCGAATTTTTGTTGTGCTTGGGTTGACTTTGGGTTGACTTTTTGGAGATACAAGGTTTTTAGCGATGTGTTTGTTCTGGTGGTCTGACTTTGCACTACCGGCTAGAACGAGGTCTGTCTGCATTCATAATCAGATAAGGTACAACAGACCTTGTGACCAACTTCTTTCCCTGTCGTTTAAAACCCCCACCGGAGCCCCCTACAAAGGAAGAGTTACCGTGCGCGCGGAAAGTGATGAGTCATTACTTTGCTACCAATCTCCCCCTCTGCTCGGGGTATATTTTGCTTAGGGCATACGCGCAACATGATGAATGAATAGTGTAATTTCTTGCTTACAGGAGGGTTATGATTTCCTCTGGGAGTGTTCTGAGGGCTCAGCAGGGCCAGGCCTGCCAGTGTTTGACTATTGATTGAGGGAATTATGTAAATGTTTACATACACTTTAGCTAACACACTAATGTATTGACCTCTTCGGATGAACATAACCGGCTCTCAGTTATCACGGTGGCCTTAGACAGAGCAGAGGCACTGTTGGAAACAAGCTAACTCCACATTACTATGCAGGCGCACAGATCACTTTGCTTTACTGTCTACCTATAAAGGTAATATATAGAGTAATCAAGGAGTTGTATAAACCCGGGTGGTGGCAGCTGGGATTATGTTTTGTTATGGGCCTCTGTAATATTTCCTTTTGAATTTAATTTTATTATTTTGGTTTTGAAACTGTAAATAAGTTTCATAGATTTCTTTAGATGTTTATTTATTTCAGCCAAACACAGAGCACATGCTCCAAAATGTGGAGTGGAATATTTTCATTTTCATAAGAAACTTACTGCTTGCACTCCCAGACCTTTGGTGCATTTCTTAAAGGTGCTGTAGGTGGGATTTTTTGAGCTATAAATTGAGTGTAATTTTTTAGCAATGCCACAGACATTTTTCAGATATCAGTGAGTCAAATGCTCAGTGAGAATATCTGCTCTAGTTGATAGCCCCTGCCTCTATATAAGTCAATGTATGTTTTTAACGGCGCCCGAGATCATTCTACCTTGCCTGTCAATCACATCAATGCACGCACACAGCTCAATGGCGCTTCGCAATGGCAGACCAACGGGCTCCAGAGGGAGGGAGCAATGGGGGGCGGGGGGTTGGTTTTTGTGTTGTTGATTTTCAAAACCTTGCTCTCTTTTGTTCTTTTTTAGTTTAGTTTTTTAGCTCTGTTGCAACTCTTATATCCTACCCTACCTACAGCAGTTTTAAAGAAACTGGAAAGTTGAATTGAAATAAACTTTATTTTATAAAAGGTTAAGTGTATTGTTAAGCATCCACCACTATAAAGAACATATTATTCATAACTAGTAGATTACAGCTCCAAAACAGCCCATGATTCTAGTGAAATTGCTTCTTTGCTTTAAATTTAATAAAGACTCGATTGACATCTCCCTGACTCTGTCTGTGCCAAGACACCTGTTACACCTGTTATGGTGGGACAACTGACGCCTTTTTTATAATTGGTTCTTCTGGATAGATGCCATTTGCTGATGTCAGCAAATTTCCAACATAGTTCCGCCCAACAACCCAGTAGCCTAGAGAGAGACAGAAATACAGTATTTGAACAAATATTGAATACTTTGTGGATGCTTGCTATATACTTAAGACCCTACGTTGCATCATTTTCCTTTCCAGACACTCTAAATGTGTGCTCCTCTTTTGTCTCTCTCCTCTTTTTAACATGTCTTTGTTCTTGTCTTCTTGGTCCTCCCATTTCCCAGGGTGCCCCTCTGCTAGAATGCCGGTGCTGTTACTGTCACACGTGCACTACTCACCGCCCCTCCTACCTCCCGTTGCACTCTGTTAGCCCTGGAGTCCAGGTCCTTTTCTTTACCTTTCCTCTATACGTCCATTCATCTTTCACCCATCTGCTTAACACATCGCTCCCCTTTTTACTCCTCTCCATCATTGTTGTTCAGGGTTGACCCGGTGAGTTTTATAACCTCGTTTTATCGCCTCAGTATCAGAGATGACTTTAGCTCCTCTTCTGCTATTTTGTGGTTACGCTCTTTATTCCCTCAAGACATAATCTCTAATGTGAGAGAAGTTTAAGCTTCAAGGTCGTTAGCCTACAGTTTCTCTGCTAATTAGCGTGGCAGTCTTAAACAGTGGCTGTGTGGATTTAAGCTTCCTTTCTTTAAAATCTACTGGAGTTGTACAGTTTTTTATGGTGCTTATCATAGATGTATGTTTTTAAGATCTTTAGACTGAAAATGGTTTTCATTAGCAGGAATGCTAGGCACCTACCCCAATTAGTTTTTTTCCAGGCGCCCTCATTGATTTGTACAAGGCTTTTTGCTCTAAATTTGCTCATGGAAAATCTGTCATTTATACGTTGCGGCACAAAGCTGTTTCTAAATCAGTTTTAATCATTTTATGTGGGAACACGACTGACTGCTTACTGTTAATGTCCGTAAAATTACAATCATGCCAGTAGGATCCATCGGTAAAGCATGCTGCTCTATACACTGTGAACCGACTGAACCAGTTTGTGTTGCCTTTCATGTGGGCGTTCGCCGTGGTGTGACGAGGTGTGTCCATGTGCCGTTTGGCCTCTCTCTGTACTTGCTGTCAGACATCCTCCATGTTGTGGATTGAGCCAGAGTGTCTGTGAGTCCAAAAACATGATCACCGGACCGTGCCTCCTAATCCACGTGCACGCATGCGAGCTGAGAGGACTCTGTGTCTGTCAGTGTGGCGCAGTGGCCTTCCCGCCCCCCCCCCCCCGCTGGCGCCGCTGGTCTCACGCCCTCCTTTCACCCCACCCCTCCCCCTCCCCCACCCACCCACCCCTCCTCCCGGCAGATTGACCCCCTGGAGATGGAGGCCGACATGACTTCGCTGGGCAGCGCCACCTGGCTCTTGGACCAGAGGGACTCCAACAGAGCAAGACCGGTCAGCACCAAGTACGAGACCACCATATTCTGAGGCCGGACCCCCCACCCCCCTGACCCCTCCTTCACATAGTACCCCGTCGCCCCTCCTCCTGGCCTCCTAGACTCTCCCCGTCTCTCAGACACACACACACACACACACACACACACACAGAGACGCACACACACGAAGCTCTGTGCCTTGTCACTGTGATGGTATCTAGCATTCTTCAGGGCTGTCTACTCCTGCACACCTCTCTTCAGCCCCCCCTGCTCCCACCCACCCAGCGACTGACTCACCCACCTGAAAAAACGCCCCCTGAAGCTCCCCCGTGCCTCTCTGGCAGTCCCCAACAGCCCCCCAAACCCCGCCCCCTGTTGCTGCTGCAGCCTAAAGGCGGAGCCAGGAAACGGATGATGAACTTAACTTTTCCAGTGGCCCCCGCTCTCTCAACCAAACTGCCTCCTCTTCATCTGCATCCAACCCCCAGTAGCTCCCAGAGGTTGCCTCTTTACTATTCTACGTCTTTTCTGACATTTGTTTTCTCCATAGACCAAACAAGCATTGTTATTTTGTATTTATTGTTTTTTTATTATTTTGTATTTACATACAGATTGACTTTATAACTTTATTTAAAGATGCAATTAACAGATAAGTTAAAGAGGCATAGGATAACTCTTTTTAATGGGAATATTTCAATGTTTAATTGGTATTAATATTAGCATTTGTATATTCAATTCCAGCATCATAATTTGAGAGCCCTTGGATTTGTTAAGAGCTGATAAGAGTGCCTTTCTACTGGATAGTACAGCAGCAGGAAATATACTTGCACACAGGAATTTATGTGTAAACAGAAAATGTCTTTTCTCTGTCTCGCTAACATGGACAAAACTATATAGTAAAATGTCTTCTTCAACTACACAAAAAAAAATAATCTAAAAGGACATTTTTTTTATCAGGTCCGTTTTCAAAAAACAAACTGTGCAGTTGGGTCTTGTGACCATAGTAGATTCCAATTGCCAAGTTATCCTATGTATCTTTAAAAATACAAAGTGAGATGTATATTTTATTACAAGCTTTCACATAATGCCAAAAGAAATATTGTGTAAAGATACTGTCTGCTGCCTGCTGTCAAGCTTATTTGATAGTACTCAGGGGGGAAATGAGCATTGTCAAGATTTAAATGCAGTTTCCTTGCCTCAAGACTCGTACACTTTTCTTTTTGAATTCCCCTGAACCATTTGATTTTTTTTTATTTTTATTATTATTGTTTTTCCCTCCAGTCTGTTAATTTCTTCTCTCTCCGTTCTGTAGCTTATCCTGTCTTACCAGGCATCTACCACTGTGAGGCGCTAGGAGGAGGCTGCCTTGCTAGCATGGAATGCAAGAAGGACACTTATTATTGAGAGACAAACAGCAACATGCAGCAAACCATTTATTTTCTACGCATTTGTACAGTAATCATACAGGGACATGATGGATTGGTTTACAAATCTATCAGTGATGTCTGAAATCAAATGGACCAAGGACTATAAATGCCCGTGTGCCTCTGCATGCACGTGGGAGGACATCTTTGCTAAACTTTACCAAGGACAATAGCTGGCAAGCCTATTATTTATCTATAACCAACTGAAGTTCCCTTCCTCGTCTACACACAGTTACCACCCCAACAACTGCACGACTCCCTTATGCTCTTAAAATACTGATGACACTATGAAATCGTTGATTCCTGATTTATTATTGGACCGGGTTTAATAGGGAAAACTTCGGCTGACAGTGAAGAGGTACAGTTTTATCCCGATGGAGACTATAGCATTTTGCTCTGGCCTTCTACTGCCCGCGTGCCTCTGAGCATTCACGGTAGCACTGAAAGACTGCAGATTTCACAGCTCTGTCTGTCAATTGCAGAACACTGTGTTAAACATGGCACTATCCCTTTTAAGAACTGCTTATTTTTTTAACAGTGCAAATAGAACATGGTTACTCAATTCAGTCTTTGATGCTTTTTGATAGACAGGGGCTTACTGAATACTTTGGGAAATAATGATTAAGAGGGGATCAGAAAGGATTCCCTAACCAGAAGCAAATTATAAAAACAACTGAAAGGACAGGACCAAATGCTACTGAGTGTAGATTGATATATTATTTTGGTGATGAACACAAAATTACAAAGAGGTATTGGGGCCACATTTTAGAGAAAAAAAAACTGATTTCAAGAATAAAGTCATAATATTATGAGAATAAAGTCGTAATTTTACGAGAAAAAAAAAAAGTTATGATATTGGGAGATGCTGATGTAACTAGTGATAGCCTTGCAGTCGACCACTACCAGACATTTCCTTCTCCACAAAATAAGCAATTATTCTCTTCCAAGTCCATGCGTTTCTTTTTTTTTGCACACTTTTTGCACTTATTAAAGTAGGCCCTATGAATACTTATGTGGTGCTGATGTGCCAAAAGACTATGTAGGTCTATTTCGTTATTTGTGAAACCTATAGCCTACTGAAGTTTGAACAATTTCACAATACTCGCCACGTCTGTCATTTTAACACAGGCAACAGGCTGCTCTTCAGATATTTCCTCTCTAAAATAACGTAGCCTAAAATTACAACTCGATTCTCATAATGTTATGACTTTTATGACTATTCTCGTAATATTAGCCTACGACTTTATGCTCGAAATCTCAGAATTTATTTTCTACAATGTGGCCCTAAAACATCGTCGTACAAAATATCCCTAACCTGGTTTCATTTGATTCTATGTAATGAACCCAAAGCATAAAGTGCAGAAGATTTCCTAACATAGCATCTTATTATCTCGATTACACGGATAGTCAGCCACGCCATTTCACATCAATTTCGCATTAGTACACGGAAAGTGTGTCACTTAAAAATCAACAGCAGTGAAAAAGGAATTAATTCCACTGCGTTAGAAGAGTCAAAACGTTGCTGGGTATAGAAAATTGATTCGCTATGCCAGGAACACAATATATAGCCTACATATATCTTTTGTATTTCTCCTGCACTGTGGCTCTGAATGCTCATCTGGAGTCTTCACATTTCTGTGGGTTATTCCCTGTCTGCACTAGTCTATCTATTGTGCGTGCTTGATACCTTGTCTCTTGTCTGTGCTCATGGGGTTTTGGACTGTTACATCACTGGCCACATTCCTCGTTTCTTCCGTGTTTGTGTTTTACCGGAGTATCCAAGGCATTGCGCTGCTGTGCTGGAGATTGGTCTGTCTGTATGTGTGGTACTGTGGCTGCCTCATCGGCACTTCTGTTCTGACTGTTAACTGTTGGCTTCCGACGAAAGATGCATGTGGCGTATGTTTTGTAGCATTGATGCACTCGGCCTGAGCAGTCTCCGTATGTCCTACTGTAGCAGTGTCTTGTTTCATCTCACCCATTCGCTTTATGTTTACTCCGTTCGTAACGCCATTACAGCCACTCATCTCATCCATCCACGTGTACATCGTCGTCATTTCTCAGTCATTTTGTAAAAGTATGTTCTATCATTGTGCGTATGCCACCAGGACATAGATTCAACCTGCCTCTAGTATGTATGCATAATACAAAGTGAGACTTTTTAATGAGCAGTAGCTACTTAAAAGCAAAAACAGGTTTTGGTGGCATGATATGTGCATGTACCAGTCTTTTAACATCAGTGTTTCCCTTGTGTAGCTCACTCCAGCGTTCAAGTTTCCGGATACCAAGCTGTGAGTTGAAGGGGAGGAGCCGATGTAAGTTGGGTTCGAGTGTGAAAGAAGAAAGGGCAGAGAGGTGGAATGAGACAGGAATGATGGGGGGGGGTCCTGGCATTGTATGACGTGCACGACCAACTCGAGCTATTTGCCAATTAGGTCTCACTGTGTAGCCCTTGTACCTCCACTGCCCTGTAATGAACCCCAACACCCGACGGAAAGGTAACCTGTTGCATCCTTCTTATTGGCGGAGCAGGGCCTGTCTCTCACTCCTGTTTTGAGAAAGGTCAGTCAGAAAGGTCAGGTCTGTTTACTGGCCTCCCTGTGACTTTCTGGTCTTATCAATGTAGGTACTGTAATGTATAGAGCACTGTAGAGCATTAATGAGCATTTCTATTGATTCAGGTCTATTGGAGATAGCTACTGTGAGAATTATTAAGGTCAAACAGAAATGTAATATAATTTAGAGGGAGAAAAAAGATCTGTACCAGCATACAATGATTTGCCCATGTTTGTGGACAGAGTATGGTTTGTCAATGATAATGTGATACTGTTTAAAATTTCGAAGCAATATAAAAATTACATTAAATAATTAAATAACAAAATTGCTCCAAAGTGTCTTGACAATGCTGGTTTTTCATAGAGTGATAACAGGTCATCTAACTGAAATACAATACACAAATTATGAGACTACATTAATTGCTGTTTACATGTACAGTATTTTTGGTTTAGCTTCAATAGTACACATCATTAGGTAACCCACAAATTATAAAATGCTTTTTTTCCCCTTCCTATTTTTAGTATAGCCTAGTTATTTAATAGCTATTTACACATTCACTTTGGCAGCTTGGATTGTTCCTGTGATTTCTTAATATATACTGTGTGTGTGTGTGTGTGTGTGTGTGTGTGTGTGTATATATATATATATATAAAAAGATGGTAAGTATTGTAACTCACAAACTTTGTGTTTACAAAGTTGTGCCATTGCGTGCAGATTCTAACTGCAGCTTAAAGGAGGAAGAAATATCAGTCACCTATGTCAGAAAATATTTTTTGTTCTTGAACATCAAAACACAGAAAATCTTCTGCAAATACTATAATCTAAAAACTGTAATGCCTTATAGTTTCAACATTTTAGTCATGATGTCTTTGATACAGATTAAAGAAAGATGGATTCTGATACTTAGAGAACATTTTGAAATAGATACAGTAGAGGCAAAGGGTGCAACAGTCAATAACAGTCCCATTTTCTCACTTTTAAAATTTAGCCAAGAATTTAAAATTCTCTCCACTGTTTAGTATTGGCAGTGTAGATAGACATACTGTACATACAGCTTCCTCATTTGCCTTTAAAGTTTCATAGGATGCCTTGGCATACTGGCACCACAGTGTGGTTAAAACGTATTTTCAATGTAGTTGCAGAAAACACTTGAGGTGTAGCTTTTTCAGTTTGTTCCAGCGTACTACCAGTACACTGGCAGGAAATATCAGTTGCATCAGAAATCCAAGGGTCTCATGCAATGCTGTTGGTTTCACTAGGATTTGGTAAGACCAATTAGGATACTAATAGCCTAGCAATCAAAATAAATTAAATAAAAAAAAAATATCCTATGCCTTTCCTTTACATTATTCACACTATAGTTAAGGAAAAGAAATCCGCAATGCAAGTCTAAATGATCAATTGACAGCTTATGAAGGGACTAGTTGGACGATAGTTTTTGGACCCACCCTAGCGTGAGTCCATCCCGGTCTCGGCCTGTCCTGGTGGGAACAGCAGCTTTCTGAGGATGGGGCTGAAGAAGGGACCAAACACTATGCGGTTGAAGTGAATGATTTGCCCGAAGGCTGTCCCGAGCTCCAACAGCTCAGCGCTGAGCAGCCTCAGGGTAGCGGGCGGTTCTGGGGCCCTTTTAGCAGAGCCAGCCTCTAGCATGGCCAGTAGGAAGCTCTGTACTCTCTCTCCTATGTGGGCAATGGAGAACATGTTAAAGATAGAAATCAGACATCTGCAGCTGTTTTATAGAGCATATACAACTTTATATACAGTCGACTCCACTTAAAAAGGCACAGGGTCGGGACCACGTGAAATTGTACCGTTAACCGGCGTGTGATCATAGCCTACACAGAATGTGCCAATCCAGAGCCCAATCTATTTCCGTGTTTGTCCAATTTACGTCAGTTTTGCAGATTGAAACATTCCACATGGCTTGAAACTACAAACTATTGCCATGTCAGTCGTGTGGAAATTCTTTAAATTGGAAGCTCAAAGCAGCCCAACAGCTACCTGCAATGTTTGCAATGCCATGAATAGACTGTAGACATTAAACGATCAATATGAGTCTGGGTTGTATGGTGTGGTGCGTAGTGAAAGATGGCGCAGTTTAGACTAAATCACCAGGAATCTTTTTTTCCCCCCAAGGTTTTCACTGACCTAGCTTGGATCAAGCCTAATCATTTCAAATACAGACATTTTCAGCGATTAGCAATTTAAAAAAGGTAAACAAAACACATTTAGCTGTATTTTTCTAACAAATTTAACTCATAGAACCTGTTTTTTGCTCCCTTCACATTTTTACTCACTGGGGGCACATTATTCACTGCATCTACAAGTTCTGCCCCTCTATGAAAACAGCACAATCATGTCTAGAAGTAGGGAGAACTCCAAATGTGTGCAGTATAACACAGTTATGTTATAAATCATACAAAAGTTGAATTTCTTTGATAATTTATTTTACAAAAATTTTTAAGTTTTAAATTAAAATATTTAAAAAAAAATTGTAATTGAATTGACATTGCCCCAGTGTTGAACCTATTCTACGTTTAGGAGGTTCCTGTCAATGCTTTCATATAGCATTCATCCGAACAGGTCAGGCACTGAAATCTATGTGATTAGGATACCATGACGTAATGTATATTTGTGGGAATATTTGTGTCTATTCCCAATTACAGGCATCATGCGCTGCATATGTCCAAAAACAACAGCCCCCATAGCAGCCTTACCTATGAGTGTGCGAATTGGGTTGTCCTTCTCCCAGAGGTTAAATATTTGTCCCTTCAGCAGATTCTGGCTCTCTTGGGGCAGTGGTATTCCTCCATGGCTAGTCAATGCCTCTGTCACCTGCACCAATAGTTGCTCCCCAAGCCCTAACAGCGCCCCCTTCAGGTCGGCTTCCCTTTAGTATCAGAGAGAGCCATCCTTTAGTATACTTACTGCAATCTCTATACAAACTCTATTGTGTTATAGCAACCCCAGAACCCCAAATTTCTGCGCCAGGTTACTGGTTTTTATTTTGAAGGGCAACTTTTCACGAAAGGCGCAGGAGCAGCACGCACTGTCAGAGTTTCAAAAAGAGAAATTCTGGAGACAATTCAAAGAGGATTAAAAAATAGAAAACTGTTTGGAAATTAATGTTTGTGATAGATCTGAACATAATTTATTATGAATGAAAAAAAGTGCATTAAATTGCATATTACATGGTAATATTATAGGATAGGTGTTTCATATCTAAAGCTGTTGTTCCGTATTGGTCAGTTAATCGTGAGAGGGTTTCTCTCGAACAGATAGAATGAGGTTAGCAGAATGTGTTCAGACAAGCTACTGGCCTCCTGTCGCATCCATTGGCATCCTCCTTATACATTACCCGCTCCTCGTGACAGCCAGTGCATACATCACCCTATTCTCATCTTACCTGGTGTGACTGCCCTCCAACAGGGCAGTGATGGTCTTCTTGAGTTTACCTACAAACCCCTGCAGGGAGAAAACAGCGCCCCCACACTGAGTGCTGGTCAGCAGCAGTACTGACGCCTCCAGAACCAGCAGGCTGAGTCTCTGGCCTAGTGTGTCCAAGCGTGCTTGGTCCATCACCACAGTCTGTGTCAAGAGGAGAGATTTGATAAGGTTTATGAGAGTAACATAATAGTCAAATTACAATTCAAATGTATGTATACAGCCTTAATCCCCTTAGTCTCAAAGGGCATAACAACATAAAATATATGCATAACTCTATATAAATATATGAAACTATATGAATAAAATAATTCAATTATATATTACATTATGGTATATGCCTGATATATTGGTTAATTATTAGTCAATTACTGGTAGTAATTTCATATTGTACCCGACACCCTCGCCCCTCATTAGGATCTCAGCATAGTTCTCAGCTGTTTTTGTTTGTAAATTATGTCACTACAAGTCTCCACATGCAACTATAGCCTGAAATATGATGATGAGCTATATAAATAAAATATGATAAATATGATCTCTTTACAGTAATTACCACAGTTCCATATACAGGTATTCCTTAACACTACCACAAGTGTGTATGTTGTTATGGTCCATTATTTTATTCATATAGTTTCATATATTTATAATGTAAAAATAAGGATGTCCTAATCAATTGTTTTGGTATCCAGATCCCATCCATTCAATATTTATAGCTGCCGAGTCCAATCCGATCCATTAATAAATATCTGTTGGTATATCATTTAATGACCTGAACTATTATTTTGTAAAAACTCTAGATACGCTGCTTCCTGTTTAGAGTGCGAGTAGCAGTAATGTGTCCAGTCAAGAAAGATATGCGTGATGGTTTATTATCTTTTGTTTTCATTCCACATGGCTAACATCTCGATAGTTTTTAGTTTCAAGCTATGCTACTCAGGCCTACTGTAGCGTGTGATGGAATGTTACTATCTGCGCAACTGACATAAATTAGGCAAACACGGAAATAGATCGGGCTCTGTATCGGCTCCGACATTGATGTTTGATATCAGATCGGGACATCCCTGTTAAAAATGAGCATAGTAACAATTTTACAAAAACAGTTCCAGGCACCAACCTCAGGGTACTTCTGGTCCTGTGGGTTCCAACAGAGCAAACGCACGTAGGCCCTGTTGAGGACTGCAGAGGGGCTGAGTGGACCACCACTGTCAGGCCTGGGGGTCTCATCCACACACTCAGATACAGGTTTGATGACTAATGCTTCCTCTGAGGCTGCCCTCTGCAGCCAGGCAGTGGTATTGTCCAGAAAATCTATAGTGTGATGGTAAAGTAAATACATACGTTACAAAAACAAAACAAAGAAATCAAATAATTTTATAATAAATCAATCAATGGAGCTACAGGGGCAGAATAGTCTAGTGGTCTAGGTGTTGCCAGAAGGTCATGGGTTCGAGCCCCAGAGGTCGCCTACCTGTAAGCATCCTTGGGCAAGATGCCTAACCCCTACCTGCTCCATGTAATAGCAGCATGTAATTGTAAGTCGCTTTGGATAAAAGCGTCTGCTAAATGACCCAATTGTAATTGTACATTTTAAATTAACAGACTGCACAGAGCAGGTTTCAAGACTTAAAATCAGCTGAAACCACCATAAATGTGAAACACAGCTGTTTCACTCTGCTAGAAGAAACCTTTATTACAAAACTGTTTATGCCAAGCTAGAGAAACACTACAATCGGGGTCCAGTTGATTCCGACAGCAAGAAGTGCCTGTGTTGGAAAATAATTGTCCTGTTTGTTGTTCTGATTGGCTGAAGGGGTTCCAGTGACCTGGTGGTCAGGTCAATTGTGATTGACACCACCTCTATTCACCACCACCACTCAATTTTGAGTGTTTCCAGACCGATATTCAAAGTGACTACAAACTGGATCAGGATTTATTGTATTAAGTCGGTATGTTTAGATCCACATTGTTTGCTTTTGAAACTGTGATGGAAAGGTGTATAAAACCAACAATGGACAGGGCTCACCCGGCTGCTTGTCCAGAATCTGCTGGAATTTAGCCCTCTCATACTGAATGGCCTGCTGGCGGAGATGAGGCCTCAGTGTCTGGACCGTGAAGTTAACCATATCTGTCTTCATCAGCCCAAGGACACGGAAGATCTCCCTGAGTGAAGGATAGGCCAGAGATGTGTTTGAGAGTTGGGGACAGCTAAATTAATTCAATGTCTCCGTTTCATAAGAAAAAATTTAAAGGATCTATACAAAACAAAGTAGATTAAAAAAGGGAAGATATTTGTAGTCAAGACAAGTGGTTCAAAGTTTCTTGTTTTAGCTCCTATTGCTATGCTCCTCCAAGCATAGCATGGCTGCTATTTAGCTTAGGATCTGTCTTTCTTAATTTATTGCCATGACACATGAGGCTAATGAGTAGGCATGTTTACCGAGTACTCAATATCTTCCATCAAAGCACATACTTTTGTATGTTGTCACATATCTATGCTGTTTATGAACTGTAAAACAATAAAAAGCAAGCAAGCAGGAAATGTGTGGACCTCAAAAAAAACACTTTCCAGTCAAATACACTGTCATTTTCCAAGCTGCAGTGCTAAAAACCAGCCCCTCACCTGAAGAGCTCCACGGGTTCAGCCAGAAGCCTCAGGGCCCGGACCTCTGGGTCCCGGACAGGGGCACACAAGGCACCCATGGTGTTGACGATGTAGGCTGCCAGCCTGTGGAGGTCTAGGGCTCCGTGATCCACCTCTTGCTGGATCAGCTCCAGGTCTATGACCGCATTCAGCTGAGACCTCAGGCTTACATGACTGGGGAGAAGCAAGTCCTGCAGCATCTAATGACAAGACCACCACATGCACGTATTTTTGGGATGAGCTTTAAAGCTACACTTCACGGTTTAAGTTTGGCGATACACAGTACACATAGGTGGTAAGTGATTAATTCAAACCAAACATATGGACAAAAAGGTTGCACCAGATTATAAAAACTGCAAATGGAAAGGCTTTCTCTGCCGTAGGTCCAATCATCAGTACTTGTTACAACAAATATACATTACTGTATTTGCACAATAAAGTGTAGATTGTAATATCAACATCTTACAAACACTAAACAAACAGTCATTAAATCGTAGTGATTTCATAGTTTTTAGACAGGGATTTAACCTAATTTGATGATTTATAACCACTTACCGTCTTGACCTCTTGGAGCAGAATGATAGCATGACTGTAGTTTGGAGGAGTTCTGCATAGTTCTTCTTTTAGAATGTCCCAAAACGCACGATGTACTATCTCAGTCACTCTTCCTTCCAAGCTACAGGGAGAATATATCAATGGAAAATGTGATGAACTTTTAATAAACAAGATTAAGGTCATTATGTGTTACTGTAGGCCTTTTGTTACGTTATATTATATTATATTTGCCTGTCTTTTGGTGGGTTTTTGGGTTTGAACCCTAGGTCTCTGTTCACCAAGATCTCATGTGCAAGGCTAAGGTTGGAAACGCAGCTTTCCAACGCCATTAGGTTAGATAAGGCAGAAGGTGGGCTACCTGAAAGACAGGGTATACACAAGCATATGGATTGCTTTAATTCCAAATCTAATGGTAAAAAATGTCTTAACCGCTACAATTATTTACATTATTAGCCTACCTGTTGGCGATTCAAACTTTTCGAGGTTAGGCACGTCAGTGGGAGTGTCTTTAACACTCTCTTCTGTATTATCATTTTGCATTGCAGTAATAGACTGAAAAAATATATAAAATAAAACTAAGTGACAACCAATAAAATACTGGAATGCATTACTTACAGTAGCTGCTAATAAAACACGTAAATTGGGCCTATAACATGTCTTTTAGAGTTTCACTTACCAATTGGTATGTTGCAAGAACTGTCGGTGTGTTACAAGAATCGACGAATTAAATTTCAAAACTTGAAAAGTGTTTACACATATTCAACTTTCTTTAGCATATGTATGTATCGCTACTTTGCATCGTGTCCCAATGTAAACTATCTGTCAAAGTCGTTCAAACACCCTTACGAAAACATCAGAGGTGAAGTTTAAAATGGATCAAACCACTGAGGGGGGGTGGAGGGAGGTTAAAATAGGTTTTGGCCACATAACTCTTGGTCTAATACCAATATTTGTAAATGAGACATGATGACTCCAAATTTAATCCCACAAGTATTTTTTGACTGACCCTTTATTCGTTTCACGTGTTATTTAACGAAAGGGTGGATGGTAAAATATGGTATGTTCGACGCTTGAATCAAAACAGTGGGCGTGAATAACTCGTATTGATGGTAGTTTCTTTGGACATGTGTCGCACTAGTCTATCATATTTAGGAGAACAACGTCGGCGTCCATTGTATCAGAATTGTAACGTCTACCAGGTTATGGGTTTTGCTGGAAATATTTAGTTTCGTTTTTTCAAAGCCACGAAATTCTAAAGCCAACAACGATAAGAGTAGAAGCATCAGCAGGTCAATCGTGGGTCAAAATATTATATTATTATATTATAGGCGACCACAATGAACGCTAATTTAGCCTTTTACATAACCATTTTGCCTTTACACCTTTTCTTCCGCTTTATCACTCATGCAGCCCACAACCAATGAGAGTCAAAGACGGGCAAGATACATTGCAGATTATTTATCATTGAAAAATGTTGCGTATGAAATTCTTAATCTGATAAATACAGGCTCATTTGTTTTTATCTGAGAAACAAAATAAGATGTTTTCCCCCTTTCCCCATCACAGCCACAAAACACTGAATAGACATATTTTCATAAAAAACAACATTACAAACAACTTCCGAGCTATATGTACACATTTGCATATTCAAAAAAAATTAATTAATAGAAAAATTATAACTTAAAAGTCAAATGGCAAATAGTTCCACACAAATATTCATTAGACTCACACGTTTAAACAGATTTTTCTCACAAAGCTGCTATGTACAAGCACCCAACATCTCATTGCTACACAAATCTGCAACACACACATTCATTTACAGATGTAGCTCTTTCGGTATACCCATGGAACCATTAAAAATTAAATAAAGAAAGCCTAGACTAAGTGCTAATAGCTGTGGAAAAATAATCGGGCCCAGTGTTCCTTGAGTAACTTCGTGTCCGTCTGGAAAAGTGGGGCCAGCAATCAATAACAGACATAATTTGGCAAAATGCTAAAATGGGAGACAAAAATCTGTTGGAACAGCAACAGGTTTGCTGATGCCTACTTAAATTAAAAATCAATGCCCTGAAATAAGCTAGAAATTTATAGTCTCAATTGGTGAAAATAAAATAAAATCATTGACAGTAATATTTAGCATTATCGTTCAAGGGTGAACAGGTTAGATGATTTCAGTATACAGGTCGCTCTCTGTCCCAAGAAATTGTCACACACAAACAAATAATATAGGTTTAAAAACAAAAAAAAAGTATAAACCCCCATAAATAACTCCTGTCAATATCTTTGCTTGTAAATCTACATCCTGACATCCTGAGAACACTGAAAGGCAAGGATTATTTTTTCAATTTTCTTAAAGACCGTTTACTCTATTTTCTAATGTTAGCTGTTGTTCCCAAAATGTGTGCCATATTTGAATGTAAATGTCACAATTCATAATTCACAATGTGGTCTGTCTGGCCAATCACGACAACTACAAGTTGCATTTCTATGTATGGGCACATCAGGTTACTGCAGGCCAATAGTGTTTAGTTCTTTTAAATCAGTGTTTCGGTTTTCAAAATGTGGGTGAGGACCCCGCAAGGTGTCACAGACACTGTAGCTTGGGGGTGTCGCAATCCCTTCAAAATAGTTTATTATTTTTTATGTAGTTTTATAAAACATGCATTTATTGTGTTCGGTTGTGTTTGTACCATATATTTTATGCTATGCTATTTCAGGGGTTGTTGGATGTAAATGTTGCGTTAAAACAACAATAAGTGAAATGTGAGGCTGATTCTGGGAATTGCAACTGTGGATCAAAGGGAGTGAGGCAAAGGTTGGGGTGGACAATGATGGTAGCGCAGAGGTAAAGTACTAGCAACCAGCCCTGCCATCTCCGGCCCGGTCTAGAAAATGGCTGTCCTACACTCACATACTCACACACTGACACACTCACAGTCCTTCTGGACTACGAGTCTTTGAGCATGTTTATGCGTGCAAAGATCTTGAGTGCAGGTCCTAGTTTAATGTTCATGGTGCTCATGAGGTGGTCCTCCTTTAGCAGGAGCAAGGCCTGTCCATCAATCTCCTGAGAGCGGAACTCATCTGCTATCTCCTGGCAACCTGCGACAAGGAAACAACAAAGCTAATTAAGGAGAGATCAAAATCACACAAGCCAATCTTGTTCAGATCGTGACCATGATGGGTACATGGATTAACATACTTATAGATTAAGATTGATTTACAGTTTAATCAAATAATATTGTGAGGTAACAAAAAGTATCTATGGTTGTTTACATATTTTTATGTTATTCTCTTGGCCAGTGGTGGGCAGCTTGTATGGACTACCATTTGAGCAGCAAAAAGGCCTGAAGGAGGCAAGTTGTAGATTATAAACTACTTCTATGTAGGGGTCACGTTGTTTAAAACATGCTGGCTAAGCTGACCTGGCAGGGAGCGGATGAACTCGTAAACCTCCTCCACATTCCACTTGGTGGGGTCGTTGGGCTGGAAGTGCTGGGACAGGTTGGCTGGGACATCTCTGCCCCCACAGGCCTCCTGGTCAGATGCCCTGCTCGCCTGGCGGTGGATGGGCACTTGGGTCGCGGTCGGACCAGGGGCCTGGGGCCCCGAGCTGGCTGCCGACAGGGGAGACGGGGGCTCCTCGTAGCTGGACATGTCTGAACACGGGCTGGATTCTCCCTGACTTGGCTGCGAGGGGTGGGGGGAGGACACAGAGCCACCCTGGGTTTGGGTCTGAGGCAAAGGGGACAGCTTCTGAAATGTAGCATCAAAGATGCGAGGGTTAGCCAGGACAGCATATCAGCTTTGAGATATTTGTAGACTTTGTAGTGAAAGACTTTTGCATATTTTCTTTATCTTAGTCAACAATATGATACTCTACATACACTGGTAGACGATACACTCTTTTTTAGCAAAACCCTATTCTTTAGAATAACAAATGCATTTTTGAAAACTATACAAAGCCCTTTAACCTTCTTCCCCAAACCCTAGGCTTTTGTTTCAAAATAATATCACAGATATAGCACCGCTTCATTGATCAATTGATGAGTGTGTGTCGCAGTGTGCGTTTCTGGGGTTGTCATACCTGTTTTTTAGCCTCTACACTGGGACGACCCTGTGACCTTCTGCGCCAGCGATTGTTTGACTTACTCCTCTCTGGACGGAACAGACCCATCCGCTTTGTACAGCCCACATTGTACCTGTACAACAAGAAAAACGACTAGAGTTAGAAATGTCACTCTACTGGCATTTCCTTGGCCCCAAATTTTAATTTTCTTTTTTTCTTTTAAAGTGCATTGGGATATTAAAAAGGTTACGTTACCTCTTGGCACACACCACAGAGCAAAACCTCTTGGAGCCCTTGAACGTGTAGGCAAAGTCAACCCAGCCGCAGTATTCACAGGTCAGCTTGGGCTCCTCCTCTTCATCTTTTTCATCTGGATGGAAGCACAAAAAATAGTGTTCCGAAAATAATTTTAACTGGTAGCTAACCTCACAGGATTAACAAGATTAGAAAAAGTGACTTCTGCATTTAGAAATGTGTTCCTGTTTTTTTTAAGTAAAACAATGTTTAAGAAAACATTATAGTTATAACCTAAATAAAGACTTTATAATGCTTTCCTTTATATCAAAGTCCTCAAATGCAGCTGTGCATCCATTTGACCAATTCTTACATGTATAATATAGTGCTGTGCAACTTTTACATAGAATTAAATAATATTGGTGGTTTGTCTTAAATTGGACACCATCTCATTTACAGTCCGAATTAAAAAAAAAGGGAGAGAAACAGTCCCAGATTGTGTTGTGTTCTACCTGGATGGTTCAGGTCTTCAGGCTCAGAGTCAGTGGTGTTGGCTGGGTTACTGACTGGGGTCTTGTCGGGGTCTGAGGAGAGCTGATGATCCAACTTCTTGGGGCTGTCGATCAGAAGTGGCAAGCGCTCCACCTGATGCAAAGCAGAACTGCAGATATAAATATACTTTCCTGACTAACGCTCTGTCCTGGATAAAAAGGATTCATGAGAAAATATATCCAGTTAGAATTGTAATAGTTTCAATAGGTATCACGGTATACTGGGGTATTTAGAAATCCCGAAGGTATGATTTTCGTCAAAAATACAGACGCTCCTCTTTCTATTAAACTGATACAGAGGTGCTGTATTTTACAGCAGAGTTTCAGTTAGCCGGTAATTACTGTTTTTTGCCTGGTAAAATGTATTAAAAAAAGAAGTAAAAAGTCCAACAACAAAATAATAATAAAGAGGACATTTGTGTTTTGACAGCGAAACAGCCTATTAATGTTCTCGTCTTGTAGGCGTGTCAACCATTTCTGCAGGATTTCTGCAGCATTTTCTTGTTATTCAGACAGTAAAATACAATCAGCGATCTTTAATAAATACTCTCTTTTGGGACAAAGTGTTTCCCATGCACAATATTGGTGTAATTAAGAGATTCGCTGGAAAGAAATGTAATTTTATATGCTTAGAACACTAAGCCACAACGTTAACACTATATTCGTGAGCTTAGCAGGACATCCCCTGCCGTAGAGCCTTGCCGTGTTGCACATGCACAGTCAAACCAGCCTTTTTTTTTTTTTTTTTTTTTTTTTAAACACAAATACCGTCAGATAGGTCTGGTGAATAACTGGAAGTGATGTTGGGCGATGAAAGTGGGTGAAAACAAACGTTTGTCAAAGTCAGTCAAAATCAGTGTTTGACATTAATAGCGGAAAGCAGTTCTAAGATAAATAATTGAAAATTATGAAAAGTTGTGCTTCACGCTTTGTTGCTAGGTTTTGACAGCTGTTTGTTTTCACTAAGTTGTCAAGCCACTGGCTAGGCATTTACTACAATGTCCAGTGGGAGGCAGTAAGTCCTCAAAGAAGACAATAAATTACAAACGCAACCTCAAGTTAAAATCTATTCATTGTCGTTGCATGTCACCAAATGCCATTAAAGCTAAAATCTTTGCTCATTCCCTTTATTCATTCAATACGCCAGGCATACAGGCCACAACGATAAACCAAACACACATTTCTAGAAACAAATATGCAAATATGACTGACCATGGTATTCCAGATAAAAGCTATGATCCCTCCCTTTGGATTGTTAGAAGAAAGTCATGGCATACTTTTCAGTCTTGTCGTTTAAAAAAATAAATAAATAAATCTTACGTGGGCAACATGCAGTTTGTACTAGCGACAGCCCTTTTCCCCACCACACAGTATCTACTGTACCTGTATCGTTTCACAGCTACAGGGATCTACCTCACCATATTATATAGCTACACAGCTCAGCTGTAACAACAAATAGTGGCAGTGTTATACAGATGGCTGTTTGCATGCTGAAAGGCACACGTCCCTAGGGGCCCATACACTGGAGGGCATCCCAGTTTTGTTTACTAGCAACCGCTGCTGGGAGAGCGATTTCGAGGAAAGGGGCACTTACACACACAGGGAACGGTTCGGCGCCCTCTTGGATCACAAAGCCTTCGATGACATGTGTGAGGACCTGGGGCTTGACAATGGCCTGGGGCGGCTTATTCTCTCCGTTCTGGGGCGTGCTGCCCGTCACGTTGGGTGCCTCGCTCTCATTCCCCGAGGTCATAGCTGGAGGTGGGGTCCCAGGTGCAGGGCTCTGCCTCTTGGTGGAGGCTCCTGCTAAAGAAACACATGCTTAGTTTATAATCTACATTTGATATGCACGAACATTCACAGCTGTACTGAACCAAATATGTACACCATACACCAGAAGGCAGTTTATTGGCACGTTGTTAACAATTTACTGCAAACTAACTTCCAGTGGTAAACGTGTGCATCAGGTTCACTACCCCACGCAGTAGTGCACTACAAAGTGCTACATATCCACTGGCAATACAATGTGTTTTGAACAGCATACAATTACTAACCAAGTAAAGCCCAACACACATCGTTCGGTCCATGACGCATTGCTCACAGAATCGCAAAAACAATATTGCATTGAAACCGAAAGTAAACAATGTGTTACTGTGCAATGCGATTTAAAAACACAGCCTGAGCCGTTTTCTTACCGGTCAAAGTCCCGTTTTCAAAAACAAAACATGTGTTCCTTATTTGCGTGTTTGTTATTATCGTCGACCCGTAGGAACATCGGCTACTGTTTGTCCAGTGTATACACATTGACCGGACGATATCGCTGAGCTGCCCCACTAACCAGAGCGCTGGTTAGCGACTGCTGCTGTTCGGCCACTCCGAGACAGTGACTCATGTATGAAACGCTTCAGTGAGGCGCCGCCTACTTCTTTTTCCACCCACAACAAGGATCATCGTTCCTCAGAGCTACTGATACCCAGCTGGGGTGGCTGGCCCGCAAGTATTTAAAAACCTTCCCCGATGATGCCTACACGCGAATAATCACATCCCACAACCCAGGCTTTATCCCTGAAGATAATAATGACTCATTATATGGAAAATCACTATGGGAAACACTGTTTCTTCCCCCCCAAGGTAAATGCTACCTTCTTTACACTGAAAAGGTGCATACAATACACATAATAGGACCAGTAGACAATTGGATAGTGCACTTTTTGGAGCATTAATCCTCATGCGGTGGTTGGAAAGGAATGGAATGAAATCTGATGCATAAAGTGAGAGCACAGTGACCTAAATGGCTGCCGGTCTGTTTACAGACCAAGAAGAACTGAGGTTGTCTTTTTAGTGCCAGTGGTAACTGACTCCAGTCAATAAAAAAAAAAAGCTGGTAAAACCTGGCTGTGGCTGATGTCCTGTCCTGTCTAGTCCACTAGCCACCTTGACAGGTAACATGCCATTGTAATAATATAATAAAAACAATACGGTGTACATTGGAACCCATCTGCCTCTGTGGCAAGTGGCTGAAAACATTACGTTTCCTGTACTGACGGCGAGCAGTACATCTCCATTACCCATTACTGACAACTCATTGGCCATAAACGGCACTCTGTGGCCTTGCTCAATATTTCATTTTACAAGAAACAGTGTGCCCTACCACTAATAAAACATGAATTCATAAAATGTGCAACAGACATTTTTGCCGAGGAAACAAAGGAGTGAAGCTATTACATGATCGTGTAGCCTACTCTCTTTATGTTAATATGTTTACTGAGCCCATGTCACACCAGGAAACCTGCCTTTACTCTTATCAAAACCAACTGTCTACCAAATGTGCATGATAAGCAAAAACATTCTACCGATTCTGCACATTTTTGGGGATATTCCTGTCAACGCATGCCACTAAAAGCTTCTAAACTGGATTCAATATCTGAAATGGTTTTAGTGTAGTTGTACATCCTCATTACACATCCTGTAAGCTTTGCTCTTTGGTTCAGGATTTCAATAAATTTCAGTTGTTGGAGTTCCACTCTCCAAGACAGCCCATGTCCACAGCCATGAAAAATATACTAAAATTATCACCTGCTTATTATCTGCACGCTTAAGACAACCTGGGTAAGCGCTTTAAGCTAAATGTAAATTAAACACCACAGAGGACATGTTGAGGCAACAGTCTTTTCCCAAGAGGCTTAGTACCAGGGTAAGAAAAACAACTCACTTCCAGTGACTCAATAAACGCAAGACAGGAAGCCTTTGAGGTTCATATGTTGTGTAAAACCACACTATCATGAAGGGATAACACAGACATTTTGCTTTCCCCACCCCCCCAATCAATTCAGCATGCAATATAGGCTAACCTCTAGTCACATTAAAAACCTCACATAAAATCACAGTAACATATAGAAATGGACCCATCAATCTTTGCGTGATAACCCCATGTTCATACTAGGAATGTGCTATTGAGTTGAGGCCTCTGTGTTCTGTTTTTATGGGCAAAGAATCTTTCGTGTTGCTTTAACCCCACCCAATAGTTTCAGTTCTTTATATATAGCAACCAAAGGAATATTTCACCCTGATGATCGGATGTAGACCTTTTGAGGTGAGGAAGCTGCATTCAAGAGTTTTCCTAAGGTTCGGTATCAATTTAAGCTACTGGTAGCAGCAGGCCATAAGTTCTGATTCCTTACCTTGTGGCTGGCCAGCAGGTGTGGCTGGGTTGACCTTGGGTTGCTCCACGGGCTTGGGGGGTTGTGGCAGAGGAGGTGTGGGCAGCCGCAGGGGTGGCTGCTGTGTGGTCACTGGAGGTGGGCAAGTCTCGCGGACCACCAGGGAGGTGGGCTTATCTTTACTGTCCTGGACCAATCGCGCAGCCTGTCATAAGAAAAGGTAGAAATGTAGAGAAATTCAGTTGTGCAAATAAAATAAAAAATAGTCAAGGTAGAGAATATTTAAAAAAAAATATATACATACTTGAATAAATAAAAACAGACACATATGCAAAGCTTAAAAAAAATCTAATAATATTTAGCTATATTAGAACTCAGACTGAGTTATAAGGAAGAAAATGTCAGAAAATATGGATGACCCACTTTAGATGAAACATCTGCTATGTAACTAGTTCACAAATCGTAAACTTATTCTCACGTATGTGCGTCATAATGAATGCAAATTATTCTCAAATTGTGTGCATGGTAATTTGAGAAAGGATGTCAAGAGAACACTGAAGATATTAAGATGCCACCAAATCTGAATTTTAACAGTTTTCTAGAAATTAAAGATTTTATTGACTAGGGACAGTAGGGGAAAAATATTCTTATTTTTTGTTCTTTCTTTCTTTCTTTCTTTCGATGAACAACAATTGAAAAATAAATGAATGCCAATTTTTTTTAATATGTATTCATTATCCCTCGATCCTTATTTACCTTAGTTCTAAATATCTACATCTCACAGTTCTTCCCCAACCCTATATGGGGTGCGGCCTCACCGTTGGCTGTATCTGAAGGTTGATGGCAGTGAGCTGGACGGGCTGGGCTTTGGTGTGGGTTAAGGGTGGGTGCAGGGCGTGGGGGCTGATGGTGGAGTGGAAGATGGTGGCCTGCTGGCTAGGCGTGCACGGCTGGTGGGGCCCGGGTTTGGGCAGCACGGGGACAGGGTGCTGCGACGGTTGGATGGAGGCTGTCTGCAAGAGCTGACCCTGGGTCTTCTGGGAAGCTTGGCTCTGCTGGACTACAAACTGCTGCTGCTTGTGCTGTTGTACCAGGGAATGGGGCTGGATCTGGGTGTACACTACAACAACAACAACAACAAGATGGACTGGTATCTGAATTGAAGGGTATCTTGTGCTGAACCCGTTTTTCCACTTATGACACTTAGGACCTCTACCTAAAAGTATTTTTAAACCATTTTGGGCAGGGTATTGCCATATGCAGTATACATAACCCATATGTGTGCAAAATTAGTGTTTTGCCTCCAAATCACCATGTAATCCCTGGGTTGAGAGGATCTACTTTCTCACACACGCACGCATCATTGTGTGTTCTGGAGATCCGTCTTTACTCTTCACTGCCCCTGCTGGCCAGTAACTATACAATTATCTTAGTAGTGAATTTAGAAAACAATGGAGGCTAATTGAACAGTAATCTGTAATTGTTAACATTCTGTTATTGGACTCCTTGTGACTTACTCGTGGGCTGTCTTTTACAGAGGTCAGCCAGCACCCGTCAATACCGCCGCAGACAAAAACGACAACCTGAGGTCCCTCAACTTTCCCCTGAAGCCCGAGACGTAGCTCATCAATCATGTATTGTCTTCCCTAAGTGCAAGGGAGCTCTCAAACCCAACCCTAACAGCAAGATGTCCTCTCAAGCTGGTTTGGACACAGTCAGCAATGATTCAATAGAGCCCACGCTTTATTTCCCCGCCAATAACCATCTACCAGCAAACACTGAGGATCACTTTCCCAGGGATAAATAAAAGAGGCACAAAAGATGACTAAACCACCCACACCTCGTGTATACCATTTCCCAAGGATGTGTGGGCGTGAGTGGAGTGGGCTACAGTAGCTATAGTCAGATGCCTTGTGCGGAGAGTGCAGCGATATTGACAATCCCCCATGTAAATTTAAGAATAGGAGCGCAGCCAAATACAACAGCGTTCCTCTCCCAGTGCCCCTCCCCATCTCTGCCCCATTTCTCTCTATTCTTTTCACAGTATTTATTTTTTTCCCTTCTGTGGGACAGGCTCCATCTGGTTTCAAAGTTTTCCTGTGAAGCGCAAACTGCAGCCTGGACCCCTAGTTGTCTGAGGTGCATATTATTAGCCCTTTTAAAAACCACAGAGCCTTCTGGAGAGCCGTCTCACTTTTTAGACACACGAGAGTAGTACGGGGTGAGAATCTGGCTTGTGTAGAGTGTGGGCCTTTAGTTTTAGATACCTGGAGTGGGATAGCGGTTAACCTTAAATAGCTAGATACAGCCGCTAGCATGATACACTCTATACCCGTATACATTCTGAAAGGATGTAAACAGACACTTGAGGCACTAAAAAGATCCATCTATTCAGTAGCTAGGCTGTGTGTGAATGAGATAAGGGGATGGGGGTTCTAAAACCTCTGTACACCGGATACAAGAACCAGCCATCCCAATGAATCACTACAATTTTCTCAGGCCCCTAATGAGGAACAGAGAGAGCCAGAGAGACAGACAGAAAGAGAAAGACGTTTTGGAAGGAAAGGAAGACAGGGGAATTCATCTGAACGATATTCCCCCTGAAGGCCTTGGGACGGAGCAGTGGAATGACTCAGGCCCCCACGCCCACACATACACAGTGTAATGTGGCCTTTGCTAGCACTCCCTCCTTAGCTGAGAATGTGTGTGCAGGCCTTTGCGTCTCTCCGTTTGTGTGGCTCGAGGAACACACTGTTTAGTTCCTAATGGGTTTTAGCGCCAGGCCCTGGAAAATCCCTGAGTCTCCAAATTCTCATCGCGGTCGCCACATTGGCTCGTTTTACCGCAACGCATGGTAGATTCCACCAAGCCTCTGGCTAACTTTCCTCACAGAAATTATGTTTAAAAAAAATAAATAAAGTAAAAACACGACAGGTTAAATGAACTGGATCCCTGGTGGAACAGAAGCCAGTGTTGCTCCAGGGACCACAGCGTTGGTGAAAACATTACAGGGTCGCTTGCAACATGTATAATGCGCTATAAGGTTTTCCCCCCCAATATTAGCACAATGTTTTGTACCCCAGGAAAGTCAAGTGTTTCATCTTAAAGTCTAGTACATGTGTTCACCCTTGGGGAAGTGGGTATTATTTATCGGTCTCCATGCCACTCAATTGCACGCGAGCACTGCTTTGCCTTATGTAGTGCATTGAATTCCCAATCAAATATAATTGTTGCTTAAAGTAGTTCCTCCCCAATGAGGTCATTCCTGAGGTGTTCAGCAGTGGCTGCAGTCATAGTCATAGTAATAGTAGTAGCAGCAATAGTGGAAAGGTTGCAAACTTTCTGCCTGCCAAGGACAGAGTGATGACTACTCGCCTACTGAGGAGCACAATGAACCACCCCGTAGAACAGTTGCTTCCAGCCCAGTTCTTATTCAAGGCAAACTGAGCCGCGCCGTCTGTGGTGGTTGGCGTGATAGAAACACCGCTCCAAAATGAGCTGCTGTTCCCTTCTTTCTGACAGTTCAATTGCAAGTCAACCAGAAATAGAGCAAACACTGGGAACCACACCTCCCTTTACTGTGTGCTGTTGTTTTGTATGCGAGGAAGGAGCTCGGTTATGCCGGGTTGAGCGCGAGATGGATTTGATTTGATGTGACTGTTTCTAATGTCTTAATTTGTCCGAAATTACCCTTGTGGTTCAAACCAGCATTTGGTTTGAAACTTAGAGAGATTGTGTCCCCCTGTAACAGAGTGCTGACTGGATTGCACTCCTCTCTACTGCACCCCCCACCAGAGCTCCTAGGCCCAAACCATTATCTAACCTTACCCCAACAGCCACGTGTACAGTTGTGTTTAAAACATACACAGTGAGCGGTACTACACAATCAAGGATAATACCTTTGGAGTCATGTCTTAATATATACCGAAGCATAGGTTAAAAACACAATCGCCATCCTACTTTGATACAGTCTATAGGCACTGAAGGGAATCTACCACCAGTCAATCACTATCCAAATGTTACTACATATTTTGACTGCGGCTGTAAGACCATCTCCCTAAAAGCCTTTTTGACAGAGAACCAACCATTATAATGGAGGTGTAATTGTTTTCTACCAGCCCAGAATAACCACTGAATTATTATTCCTACCTGGCTATTGGCTGAAGATCCAGTCACAGTCCGTGTGTGCGTATGCGTGTGCGTGTGTGTGTGCGTGTCATCCTAATCCACAGCGTATCCTTGCGTCTCATGGGCGCACACCTGTCCCTCATGACTTACTGCTATGGCAACCCATGTAAATTTTTCAGACTGCGCACAAACGGCCAGGTTTTTCAGCTTCTATATCCTCCCTTTCATGTGAATCCATTACAGCAACAGAGCAAGACAAAGACACAGTTGTGCACTCACACGCTCAGTTAATACATTGCCCCCAACACACAGTGCAAAACACACAAACATAGTGGAAACACACACACACACACACACACACACACACACCCCCTTGAGTTAATCAGCTCGTACTGTTGGCATATTCACGGCCATTCACGCTTCAACAAATGCACAGCACTGCTCACTTTCAGCAACACAATACGTTGTCTGAAACCAGTGTGTGGCAGGCAGCATGCCTCCCACAGCTTCTAATTCAGCAAGCAGCTTAACTGTTATGGACATGACCCAACCACACTCCCTTTTTATTGTGTGCATTTGTGTGCTGCAGGCCCCAACATGCTGCATTTGCGAGTAGAGCTCTATTCTCGTCCCAACTGTAAATACACGGGTAGTGTTTCCATATTATGACGGCCCTCTGAAACGCCACGTATAATTTGAGGCTTGAAAATGTACATCTCCTCCATAAAGGAATTGGTGAGTGTATCGGTTGGCAGAGACTTTGACAGTTTGATTTATTTCCCCTGCAAAAATTATAACAAACTGCCATGATTCTGGAATATTTAATGTCGTCTCTGGATGGGGAAAAAAAAACACATCTAAAAACAGCCTGCTGAGTCTATTCACTTTGTAACAGTAATTCTTCTGAAGACTGAAAACTATAGAGCTGTATGATGTAGGTGTTCAAACCTTATATACACCTAAAGGGTTACATTTGTTGTTAGCAAGCTATTAGGCTAATATGTATTTTTTTTTAAATAAAAAACAAACAAACGCCTTTTGCTGTCTTTCTGCCCTTTTATCCATTATTAAGCATGGAGCTAGTCATCGCAACATACTTCTACTATGAGCCATTTTTAAATATAATTTTTTTATATATATGGCTCATAGACATATATATATATGGCTCATAGACATATATATATATATGGCTCATAGACATATATATATATGGCTCATAGACATATATATATGGCTCATAGACATATATATATATATGGCTCATAGACATATATATATATATGGCTCATAGACATATATATATATATGGCTCATAGACATATAT
>JAOEHI010000020.1:2398881-2436887 GCA_025447815.1 Percopsis transmontana
CTTTGTTTGAGCAATAGTGCATTTTAGACCTTCAACCTTAGACTTTGATTTTTAAAGTGAGGATATTGTTATGTTTGCGGGAGATTTTTTCTGTGACGAGGCTATTTCAGGCCTCTGAAGACCTAGTAGTCTATTGTCCTTGCGATCATGTCAGGGGTGTAGCTATGTGCACAGCTGGTAAATATTTAATGTATCTGAGGCTTGCTCTGACATTCCCAGAGGGGAATACATACTGTATACTATGACGGTCACTCAGAAAATATGACTGGCAAGGAGGAATTCCAAGAAAGAGAGTTTTACAATTTAAACATACATAGATTTACTTACATATGCACGATTTGCTCTGCTCTGAATATCAGTCTGGCAATTCAAAGTAATTTGTAATAGAGGCGGTGCCAATAGCTGTCATATCAAATCAACCAATCAGAACCCAAGTGGGGATGACTTTCCACACTGACACTTAATCGTTGACGAAACCAAGTGAACTTCCCAAGTGGATTGGGAGACAGCTGACAAACGGTTTTTAATTGAGGGTTCCCAGACTTTACAGCGAAGCAAATCGTAAAGGTGGAGCTTGCAATATCAGGAATGTAGCCTCGTGTTTCCTTATACCAGGCTGCTGATTCATTCCAAAATTCTTTTCCATTCCAAGTATATTTCTAAATGTTTGACAACATTCCCTTTATATTCCTTGGTAACATTAGATGCTATGTAGGCTCTTTAACTCTCTCTGTTGTGTCTGGAGGTGGTTTGTTTGTGAAGTCTTATTGCATTGTGACAGAGCCAGGTTTACCGGGTGTTCAGGATGTAGTCAACCCCTCTCATTACTCTGTATGTGCTGTCACCTGTCAGATCTTCCAAATCATGGCTGGTTGCCTGTCGCCTGTCAGATCCTCCAAATCATGTCTGGTCTGCTTTAGAAGGGCTCTCCAGCCAGCCAGCCAGCCAGCCAGCCTCTTGTCTCCTGACTGAGAACAGTGAACAGAGACTAATTCAAGCACAGCCGTCAGGCAAACTCCATATTAAGCTTCTTCTTTTCTTCTCACAATGTCAAGCAGAGCCCCTTCCCGTAGGGGGAACGAAATTGGGAGCGGGGGGCAATTGAGGCTGCATTAACCTGTGGCATCCATGACAGGTTTGTCAGCAGAAGACTAACTCTGGCAGGTCGCTGTGTTGCAGACTTGACATTTCAATGTAATCATCAGCCGAGGAGGCAGGGCAACCTGACTGGAAACATGCACCAGTTCGCTTTGAATCAGAGGTGGAAAAGCTGGAAGGGACATACGGAGGTTGCCTGTGGGCTATTATATTCATTATATACAGTACAACTGTCATATATTAGGGTAGCATGATGGAACCCATGGTACACTGCACTACTCTGTTTACACCTATATCATATTTGCTGATTTGACCTAGGCTGTTGGCATTATAGCCTTGGAGGTTATTCAAGGTCAATCTAAACGTTCCTATTCCAATAATAATAGAATGATCATCTAGTTCAACCCTCTGTACAGTTATCACCACTTGAACCTTTTAATACTTATACTGTATACTGGAACTGCAGACATCTGACCATTTCTTTAGAAGAGAGATGAACAAAATATTGAATGGCACACATCAACAAAAATGTCCAGGAGTGGAAGGTCATTGATAGGGAAACTGTGGAGACAGAAATGCAGTGCTCACGTCTCCTTCAGGCTTCTAATTGGATTCAGAATCGTCGGAGGTCATTGGTCCAGCCAGACCCAATTGAATCTTGGGAGGTGAGACGGGGAGTCATCAGGCCACTTGCGATGATGGATGTGAGACCGACTGAGTCATTGCTCTGAACTGGAAGGGGCAGGAGAGCAACCTGACACTCTGGAGGGGAACTGACTCAGAGGGTTGTAGGAGGAGAAGAGATTGAGAAATGAAAAAGAAAGGGAGAAAGGAAAGTTACTCCTCGTGTTGTGTTTGACATTAATTTAATCATCAAATTAGGACATAAATGCTGACATTGATACATAATATCGGATATAGTGGCGTATAAGCCTAAAGTATAAAATGTTAAAGGTATAGTGGTATAAAGGTATAAAATCTAGTATCATTACACAATTTCACGAGCATTTTAAAACCTCCCCAATTCGGTATTTCCATCTGAACATAATTCATGTTTTGTCTCCCCGAACACATTTCTGTTTGAATGCACATCCAAGTGACATGATTGGATGAAACAACTGCTCACACTTACACACAGGCACATGCCATGGGTCAGGACCTGACTACTACGATGAAGAGAGATAAAAAATAGTGGCCAGGTAGGAGCTGGTATAGGTCACCACAGCTCCCATTGGCACCACTCTAAAGTGGTAAATACGACGGAATGGATCTTGATATGTTTGTTACAGTATGTTACGGTAACTATTGTACCAGGCCTTTGCTTTATTTTCGGAGTTTAAACAACATTACAGTATATAAAGCATTACCGTTAGAGCCGCTTCATAATTTCTGTACTTTTTGTCTGGTACTAGGTCTGACTTTTATGTGTGGCTATTTAGCATTTCAGCTTTTATCTTGAGTAACCTAAAATGAGTGCAATATAGAGTGCCTTTAGTTGTGAGGTCATCAGAAATTACGGTCCCGGCAATGGAGAGCCTGCAGGGCTGACGTGCCTATCCAATATTTCTATTAGCTGTGATTCACCCTCTAGAACAATTACATAAGATTGCCACTTAGGATCAAATATATAGTGGAATAGTTGGTAGGTGGAGCAATTGGCCAGAGTATATATATCAGTATATGAATCAGTAGGGGGCTGAGTTTTTCTCCTTCAGCTGCAGATGGGAAGCGCCCGTGTTCTTTTAACTGGAATAGATGGAGCTGATTCTGTATAATCTGGAGGAGGCGGAGAAGAGGCCAAACCAGGCCATGAGAAGAAGAGGCGTGAGTAGACCAGGAGAAGAAGAGGCGAGAGCAGGCCGACACACAACAGAAGATGAGATGAGGGGTCTGTCAGGCAGGATTCAATGTGTAAAAACGTTTAGGTGGGTGATCAATTCAAAACAAACCAGTAGATGGACAACATGGGCCTATGGGGCTGTTCAGCCTATCGTCTCTGGTTGACCAGCCACTGATGTTTAGGGTAATTTACTTTGGAATGTTGCAACAAGACACCACATTATAAAAACAGAACGACAAATGGAAAGGCTTTCCTTGAATGAGGAGAAGAGAAAATTGGACCAGAACAAAACAGACATATATCAATATGAAATAAATGAAAGATTGGAGCTTTAAAACATGGTTTGACATGTATGTCTCATCCATCAGCCTTTGCTCGTAGTTGGAGGTGGTGTCCATTATTAGCAGACATGTAGCCACCAGCACCAAGGTTTAAAATGTGGCATTGCAGGGTGTGTTATAGAGGGGGACATGGGAGGATTGGAGGGGGGGTTCAGGCATTCCATTGGTGACTTGTAGGGTATGGAAACAAGCAGATGGTAGATGGCTAGAGAGTCCCAAGAGAGAGACAGGTTAATTCATTGACGGTGAATCAGCGGTTGTGCAGTACAGGGTTATAGCGTAGAGAGTGTAGAGAAAAGAGGAAGAAAGTAAATATACAATCCCCGATACATTTGAAGGCTTACAGTACTTTTGTCAGCAAGATGGAGAGTAGGCTGACTATCCTTGGCATGTTTAAAATCATAACTTATTTAAGGTGTTCAAAGGTGTTTAGGGCTAAGAAGGTGTTTAGGGCTAAGAAACATGTTTTGGTTGCGCAGTGGGGCCTTTGTTAGCAAAGCTTTACAGCCGAAAATTGTATCTTCCTGGATGGCCTTAAAACGATCATGTTTTATGTACACACACTGGCAGAAATTCGTTTGTTTCAAATCTTTCTGGATGCGTTGAAGAGGGCAACCTGCCTGTTACCAGGACAACAGAATGGTCGGGCGCACCTTTTGCTAAGACTAAGAGAGACAGGAGCTACTTAGATAAGAGAGCAAAGAGAGATAGGGATGCAGCGAAGAAGGTAGAGGGCAGGGGATGTGTCCACACATAAAATGTACTTTGGCAAAAACATGCTCTCTCTCACCCAGCCTCAAGGTTTAAATGCAAGGGCTGAGCCAAAGAGGGGAGGGTGGGGGGGGGGGGGGGGGGGGTGTAAAGAGAGAAAGATGAGAGAAACAGACAGGGATAGGGATAGATTGGGGTATTGGCTGTTCTAGCAGAACACTGTAACATCCACTGCTAACCTGTGTTGCTGGGAAGCCTCACATCTCAGCAGAATGTCTCAAAGAAAACGAGGCTTCACCTTTGGAGCCTACGAAGGGTAAGATTATTAAAACAGGATAAATAGGTTACCACTGTATATCTTAGCAGCTTGATTAGCGTCTCTTGGACAGCGCACTGGTTTTGTCCGGTTGTGATTGAATAGCACCCACTCAAATGACCTAGCTGACAGTTACAAGTTTGTTCATCTTAATTTTAGAATACCTTTGCAAAAGCCTTTATTGCTACTATGTTCAGAGATGCTAAAATTGTAAGGGTGATGGATGAATGTGTCAAGAGAGAAAGGGAGTCATTTAAAAGATTACTTCTGCCCATGAGATTGGTTCCTTGGGATAGGTTGTCCCGGTCAAAGTGACCCATTTCAGATGTTTTTGTGAGTCTCTTTGAACGTTCATGCCAGTGGCGTCATGCCCATTGGAGCTGAGAACACGTGTCCCCTCAGCATTCCTAGCGACATGAATAGCAGTAAATAACTAGTCGTTCAGGTGATCGTTTTGTAAAGTGGAGTCCACCTTACAAATGATTATCATTGTGGACCGTAACTACTGCAGAGCAGAGCAGCAACCAGTAGGAACTTTTGACACTTTTGGAGCAGTTCTGTGTTGTTGTGCTGTTGTCTAATTTTGCCCCCCCGAATTATTTTGGCTACTACGATGGGCAAGCTGGGAGCTGCTCAGCGATGCACTGCAAACAGAATCAGAATTCATTAGGAACAGAAATCTCTTCTGAGATTGTGTTTTGCTGCCCTTGGGCATTGCCAAGTCAGCCTAGAAAACTTGGGGCTCATTTTGACATTTCTGTGGATTCAGAGTGGAAGCTAGGCTGAACACACAGGGAGATAGGATTTGAGTGTGGGGGTTGTGAAATGTAATTTGGAACACCACAAATAATTTGGATTCCTGGGATGACTTCTTGGAGATATTAGGTGTAGCATATTGGAATAAAACAATGGTATGAGAGTGGGATTCAGGGAACAAGTACAAACGCATGCTCAAACTCTGAGCTGGGTTTGTCAGTACAAGACACCACTGGTAGTTTTAAAGGTCAATTCACAAGGCCCTATCTTACACCCGGTGCCAAGTGCGACGCAAGTGTCTTTGCTAGTTTTAGACTGACGCAGTTGTCATTTTTCCGTCCAGCGCCCACACCATTTAAATAGAAAATGCGCTTGGGGCTTGTTGGTCTTAAAATGAGGTGTGGTCAGGCATATTGTTGGCGCATTGCTATCTTGAGGCAGTGGGAAGAGACCATCAATTTACCATCAAAAACCTGGTCTTGGACACGCCCTAAACGCCATGCACTTTAGACCGTGTGTCTAGCACGTTAAAAGACCAAGGAGTGTCTTGAAATGTGCTAGATACCCCAGTTATAATTGCAGTAAATGGGACCATCCTACAGTACTTCTGCTGCAGAAACACTTGCAGAACATAATCTAGAATTTGCCTAAAGCAAACATAATGAAAATGCAGTCTATTGTGACAAATTCAATCTTTAACTAAATCTCACTAAATAGTAAATCTTCTTGCTAAGCCTGTATTCTGTTTACCTTCCTATTGCTGAGTACTTTCTGAAGGAAATAAAGTTGTTCCTTTTTTACTTACATCATAACTTGGACTTTGCTGTGAAGAGAAGCTAGCGCTTATCCCATGCAAGCTGCATTAACATTAATATTACATTTAGGTTACGTTAACACTGCAAGCCTTAGTGCTCATTTCAGATTTATTGCTCAGATCTGATTTTTGTTTTGTTTGACTGTTCACATTATTTTTTAAATGTGACCAATATTAGATTCCAGTGTGAACTGGTCCTGAAATAACCCGCATGTGCAAAAGATCAAATGGAAGTAAACATGGGGGCCAAGTCAGCATTAATGGTTTCATTTATATGTTGATGCACAGTTGAATCCAGCAAATTTGTGAGCAGATAACAAGGATGAGGAGAAAGAGAGACACATTTTAATGTATGGCTTTTTGTGTTATGTGCACTGACAACCAATCATCACAGCTGTCTTCCATGTTTGTATTCACAGAGTGACTCTCAGTGCAGAATTGTGACGAATGTTGATCTATAGTGAGGTAAAAGTCGCATGAATTACGATATTATGACTGTTCAGACTGAGGTTGCATTGAAAAAATCAGACCTGTATCTGATTTAAGACCGCATGAAAGTGGCCCAAATCATAATTGAAAATATCAGATTCCATGTGATTTGTGCTGTTCACACTGTTATGAAAAACAGTGTTTATCCTGCAGTCTGAACGTAGCCTCAGTGTTGGACATCACAGGTGAGGAATAGCAAAAGTGGGGAACTATCCCTTTAATCCCCAACAAATAACAGAGCCATAAATAAAGCCAAGACTATGACCATATAATCATTTATCTAGCCATATTTGACCTTATGAAGGAATTATTTTGTCACATCATAATTTTCCATGAAAACATCAGAATAGCAATTAATGCAAAATCCTTGCAAATGTTTGCCAACAAAAAAGGATAACCAAAACAATGCTGCCATTTCCTTGTTGATCATCAGACATTATTTTCTGAGCAATAAATACAGGCCAGGAAATTACAGCCGGGGAAGTACTGTAGGCAAAACAATTTAGTGGAAAAGAGTGGAAGAGAAAATACAGCCATGGAAAAAATTAAGACCTATAAATATGAATAGAAATATATTAAATATAAATAAAATTATATAGAATTTGTTCCATGGCTGTATATTAGATGTATTTCTATTTATCTGTCTGGTGGTTAGGGTTGTTTCCTCCCGAATTAAAGGTTGTGGGTTTTATCCCAAGCAAGCCCTGCCTAACTCTCAGCAGCCTTGAGACAGATTCTTAACCCCTACCTGCTCCTTAAAACTTGTACTTTGCGCATGCATGTGTATGTGCTCATGGGGCCTTCTTTTCCCCATACCCTTGAGGCCAGACTTACAGTTACACACTACATATTTGTTATTTTTACACTGAGGCTATTGTATTACTTGGTTCAGTTGCCTTCATTCATTATTGTGCTACTAAAAGATGGAGTAAATATATTTGTTTTATTTGGAAGCACCCTGCTGTCTGTTGTTATCTGTCCGTCCGATGGCCTCACACACTAAAGCTAAGGCTGCTCATAATAGCCTTTTTTTTTCTAGTCTTGCAGAGAGAGTGCTGAATTGGGTTATAATTGATGAGGTGCTTTTGACAATCTTCTCCATCATGATCTGAATGGTAAACACTGTTCCTTGCTCCCGTGCTCAGAGAAAAGTCTGGTGAAAGTGGCTTGATATTGCCCCTGATATTGATGTCTTATAGCTTACACAGTTGACTGAGCCTTCTGATAGAACAGTGCAGTTTCCCTTTAAAGATAATACTGCAATTACAGTGTGTTCTGATTTACTCCTGTTGTCTGGCTCTGAAGGGTATATATTTTGTAGCCATTCACAATTATTTTGTGATAGGATACAGATACATGTGGATAAAAGTAGTTTTATTGATCTTTTATCTATATGAAGACAAGCCCAATATTACTAACTGATTAGAACTTTGAATAAGTCTCACAAACAAGAAGCACATTAAAAAAATGAGTACAGGTTATTTAACTATTTAAATTATTTAATATATTTCCAAAATTATCAGAATTAAAATGTGATGTTTTTTTTACATCAGATTTTCCCACTAATTTTGTATTATATATTATTATAATATTACAATATTCTGTGCCCTAATTTAACGATCTAAGCGCACAGTCTAAAGAGCATGGCGGAAGTGCATTTAGGGCTTTACTTGTCTCTGGATTATTCATGGGTGTATTTTTGTGTAACATGCAATAAACCTATCAGTGTCATCTCCCATTCCCTTTAAGAGTCAGGTGTTCTTGCACTTTGGCGGATTGCTATAATAATGGTGCATTTGCCAAGTAGTAAGAAAGAACGGTGCGTTGCAAGAGAAGCTGATCTGCAGTAGATAGTAGTCTAGTGTTTCAGAGTAAAGACTGAATTTACCATGAGCCCCAATACCTCGTCGCAAAGTGCTAGCACCACTGTCCAGTGAAAGAGTGTGTTTGTATCGAAGACTCTCCACTGTTTGTATCTAACAGTGAAGGAGACGGCGGTGTTCGTCAGATTTTGCAGCGCATATTTGCACCCGCAGTTGAGCATTTGGAATCACTACAATAAAATTGCCAACTTTATTGCCGAGGGTCTCATTTTCTTATGTCAGACACATAGATTCGTCACAAAAACATGGCCACTGATTAGAAAGCCACAGGAAACAATTCATAGTGACTTATCTCCTCTGCCACTCTCAAAAGAGAGCCATTGGTTCTTATTAAGGCATTCTCATTTTGTTGTCAACTGGTGGAAACATTACCAGCGTGAGTGTGGAGGCTGTGAATGACGATAGCATTTATTTGATTGGCTCAGCCTCGGGAGGAAGGATATAAGCTGCGATTAGCCATACACTTATTGGCTCCGGCAAACATATACTTTGAGACAGCTCCAGCGATTGATCGGATGGAATTTTCCTGGCTTGATTGGTATGCAGGGTAACTGCATCAACAATGTCGGCCACCTCCCTCTGTGGCTATAGTACAACGAGATAGAAACAGTCAAGTGAAGGAAATGACTAGGCTACTTTTTAGGCTAGGCTACCTCTCATGCTATCACGCCACCTCACTCTCCTGTTGGGAATTTCAATGTCTGTGTACTCACTGAGCTATGTCATCCCCTACTATGAATAAATATGACTTTGCAGTCAACCTGTTTTCATGTTTAACACTCAGGATAACCATTTTCTTTCTTTACCTCGGATCAGCAGTTTGCAAGTTTTCTGTTTACATGTGCCTGGACTGTACAAGCTATGAACCTTTTGTTTTTGCATTTACAAAAACCTTCTTTGAGCATAAGAATTTTATTTAAATAAATAAAACTAGATTGAAAAGAAGCATGGGTCACTTTGAGAACCACGGCCTAAGATGACCATGATCCCCCATGTTTTAAAAGTGGCACTTTTCGCACCACTTCCAGATAATGGAACTTTGGCTGCCTGCACATCTGCCAACGGCCTTTCTCATCCACGTGGCACACAGTTTCTACTTAGCAGCCAAATGGCAGCCAGGCAAGCTGAACCACTGGAATGGGGAGAGAGGAGCTGAGGAAGGAGCCGACGGGATGAGGGACTAATTCATTTGACTGCATGGGGCTTTCATGATTTCTATGCATGTTCAAATTTAATGTTTAGCCTTGTTAATTGTGTAGTATTATTGGCTAATGGTTTTCCTAACATTTTCCCCCCAAAAGCTATAGATGGGAATGTTAATAATATATAAACTGATATGGGGGTGGGACATCCGCTGCTATTTAGTGTCTTTATTGGCATACTACAATTTTCAAATTAGAGTTAATGAAGCTGCATATTAATAATTAATCAGATATAAAACGAGTCGTGTTTTAGATAGCTTTCTGTCTGTCAACTTAAACATATTATGTATTAATATATAATTATGTATTATGTATTAATATATAGGTCGGCTATACCGACCTATATATTACCCCGAAATGAGTTGGAAGTGCTGGTGGGAACCAAACCTAATCTACTGTCACTTTGTGTTGTTTTAGTGTCGACAAGGACCAGAAGTCTGTGGTGAGTCTATCCCTTCCATAAAACCAACATTGTACACAGGAAAATGAAAAAAAAACTGTTGCAGCTTTTTATTTTTTTTATTTTTAAGGCAACTGTTGTTTCAAAGCTGCTCTTTGTTAAATTAGATGACTGACTCTGACACTGGTCCTCAGAATTGAAAATTATATAATGACTAGGCTTGTGCCGATTGGCGATTGGAGGGATGATTGTTGTTTCCTACATCTTCGCAATTTGAATGATACATTAATTGATTAACATTCATTGACTGGCTATGGAAAAAATACATTGATATATGCAATGTAATAGTAAAACAATTACTGCGATCATATAATCTCCACTATCTCCACAGCATTTATTCTGGCATTTCACTGGCGTGCTGTGATGTAACTCCCCCCTCCCCCTCTTACTACCGCCGCCCCCTGGCAATCAGATCACATACCGGCGATCTCCAGTAACCACGATTGGACAATATGAATATTGAAACGCTACGTACAACCTGTAATCCCATTCTCCAACCAAAGTAACTGTCACAAGTCGACCTGGTACCTGTGCCTCCTAGTCCCTTTTCCCCCCTCTGTTCAGTGTGTGTGGGTGGTTGAGTGACTATCAGCTCCTAGGTGATTTTCCTGCCTCAAGGCACTTGAGAACCAAGGACCAATCACCGGCATGGATGCGTCACACCTGTGTGTAATGGACCTTGTTAGTTTGCTGTATAGCCCTAGCATGCCGTCTGTCTGTGTCCGATTGTCTTGGCATTTTTTCCTAGGTTCACCTAGACTTGTTCACTTCTAGACTGATGACTGGTACTGAGAAAGAGTTCCCAGCCTGATATGTAAAGCAAAGCTAATCCTAGAGACAGAGCTTGCAAAATCAGGATGGTTTTTCCAGGCTAAATCATACATTTAGTGAGACAAGTTGATGGCTTAAGAAACACATTTCATCGCTCTATTTATAGGCATATTTACACATTTACATTTCCACATATTTTCATTTCATTTCTATTTTCTCTCACGTACTGTACCCCCTGTAGTACCCTCATTTGAGGTAAAAGAGAAATTGCTTAGAATATAAAAGTATGATGACCAGGCTTGGAAGAGATGCTGTGGTGTGAAATATTTGTTCTTCAGCCATCTTTCATCTCAGCACTGATTTTATGTATGCATAAAATGGTCTTCTCTCTGATAGACAGATAGTTGTAGTGCTATGGACCGTTTTTTGGTGTGTCCTGAATAAAGAAATGATGATGATGAGACCCTTCTGGCGGCCTTTTCTCCAACATCTGCTAAGTTAAGTCAGAGTGGGAATAAAGCATGTGTAATGTCTCCTTGGCAGGTAGCTTCCCAGCATGAAAAGCATACAGTGTAAAAAAAAGACAAGAAAAGATGGTCTGTGATAGACCACCGAAACATGTCCAGAATACCGACTAGGAGCTCGGGTCTACCCATGCCGTGGAGATTCTCAAACTCCAGGTGATAGAAAAAGGTAATTGTTAATGTTCACTTGAAGATATCTCTGTCATATCTCCAAATTCCGCTGTTTACCTTTGCACTGCCATCTCCCTTTCACTGTAGCTTGGCTGCTGTATTTATTTACATAACCCGTCAGACAGGGGAGACACTTGACTGTGTAAGTGAAGGGGCTGTTACACAGTATGCAAGCACCAGTAAGTCATCTCTAGGGTGCACCGGTGTGTGTGTGTGTGTGTGTGTGTGTGTGCATGCATGCATACATGCCTGTGCCTGTCTGTCTGCTTATTAAAGGTTTTTATCGGTTACAACTGCGTATTGGTCAGCTTCCCATTACTATTTGAAATGGGCTAAAGGGAATTAAAAACTAGTAAATAATAGCCCTGAAAAGGACCGTGTCGGCCGGGGATAGGATGGGGCAGGGTCACATTTCTGAGTATGAGTCTGCAGGGTGAACAGAGGGGAACATTCCCTACCCCCCTGCTGAATTTAATTTAGAGGATTCAGATATCTTTCTGCTCAAAGCTGCAAACAAGTCTGTAGCGCATGCTAATGGAACCCGCTAGCTAGCTATGCAAACCACTTCGATTACTCTTAACTGTTGTGACTTCTATCAGCCAACATCCGCAGGCAGATTAGAAAGCTTGTATAATTAAGGGACCTGCTATTTAATTATTAATTATTTTTGAGAGTTGGATGTGAATCCTTCAGGAGTTAACCTATAAACCCTGAGATACACTTGCTTACAATGGGCAATAATATAGGCTTAAAATTGGTGTTCAGTCGTGAACTTTTTTTAATATTATATTTTCTAATCTAGATTAATCATGTTTAATTACAGTTACAATTAGGTCATTTTGGCAGACGCTTTTATTATTATTAAAACTAAGTCTCAGTTCATGTGTGTGTGTATGTGTGTGTGTGTGGGGGGGGCATACAGCATGCCAGTGTGTATAGCAGTGTGTCAATTGGATTAAAGACAGCTGTTTAAAATCAGTGGCTGTGAATAAAAAGGGACTTTGCTGTACACCTGCTCTATATCGCTGCCTAAAATGTATCACCTCCACAGTGTGTGTGTGTGTGTGTGTGTGTGCGTGCGTGCGTGTGTGTGTGTGGTTTGTGCGCGCTCGCGCCACCAAGTCATCCCCAGTTTCCGTAGTGTTATATTGAACCGTAAGCACACAGGTCTTTAACAGGAAATACGAGAACACGGTGTATTGTGCTGAAATGCTCACACGCAGTATTCCCAATTAAACCCTCATTAACTTGATTGCTCTCGATAATGACAGTGCTTATCTTCCTTGTGCCAATGTTTCCTGTCGTGCTGGAATAAGGAGGACACAGTAAATGCCATGACATTTCAGCGTGACTTGGTATTCTGAACAAGGAAAAGTGTCCTGAGTCCCAATCAAGTGTGTTTAGAGGCGAAGCGATAACACAGCAGTTCATGGTCAGAATTTCTAATTCACTCATAACTGATTTAATTGGGACTAGCTTTGAATTTATGGGATGTCAAACTCTAGTAAAACCCATACAGATTCCTTACCGCAATATACTGTACAGTAAGTTTACCATTGGGATCAATTGTTTCTCAAAAACATACTTACACAACCCATCTACAATGCTGGTCAAAGCATTTCCTGGTCCTTTGCAAGTGTCAACTCAACACAATGACAGCCAACGATGGAGTCAGTTTACAATTACGTCGTTTAGCAGATGCTTTTATCCAAAGTTATTTACAATTACATGGTGCTATTACATGGAGCAGATAGCTGTTAGGCATCTTGCTCAAGGCTCAAGGATGCTTACAGGTAGGCCACCTCTGGGGCTTGAACCCACAACCTTCCGGCATCCAGACCGCTAGACCATCCTGCCCCCAGTTTATTAAACTGCAATGTTATTTATTATTTTGGTCAAGTTCAGATTAAGTGTTTCTGTGCTTGTGAGGATGTCAGGCTAGCATTTGGTGGGCAGGCAGTGTGGCAGGCTATCTGACAACTAATTGGCCATTTGGAAGTCTTCAGACCTCTGGTAATGCATGAACCTGGGTTGTGTGGACCAACCATATGATGAGGAGCCTTCAATCAACAGAGTTTTCAGTCTGTGGGGCATGATAATAATGATGTGGTGTATCTCTAGACACTATTTATAACAACATCCAATAAATGGTGTCTACCAGCACAGCTGTGCTTATATGTCATAGTGTGATTTCTAGCTGGTAGCTATACGTAATACTACCCATGTCAAATTAAGTGTATAATTTCTGGCCACAATGGGATTGTAATTAGCAAAAGTGGTGCCTAAGAAAACAAAAAACATACAGGCCAATCCAATGTTTTGAGGCAAAACTCTAATTCTGCTCAGGTGTTATGATTACACTTACAGTACTATATGTAGAAATACCCTGCCAAACAGGAGTACTTATGAAATCACGTACTGATGCTAGATTTTACACATACACATTTAGTAACTATAGCATTCTCTTGGCCCATGATAAGATGGAGCGAGATTTAGTCTTAAAATGTTTTAACAAAGCATTAAGGTGCTATTTTGTTCCAGTCAAGGATGGGCCCCTGGAGCCATGTGTGGAGACACTTTGACCCTTCACAGTTACACCGTGGTCACCGTTCAGACACTGTGCAGTGCAGAGTGCTTACTGTAAACCGAATGCAACGTGGTGTCTCCCCTGATACCCACGCATACACCTGTTCAGTAAAATGCACGATAGACAGCAGCTGCTATGGGAGGTCATGGAATAACCCTAACCCTAACCTGCAACAAGCCTGTTTTTGAAGTTCAGTATATTCACATGTCATCCACTCCCTGCCCTGAGGCAGACAATATCATCATCTATTCCTTAATTACTGACATATACTGTAATACAAAGGCCCACTCATTCCAACTCACATCTGAAAATAAGTTACTCCCATCTCTATTAAAGGAGATCCTTTATTGTCACATATCATTATCACACAAGAATTGCAATCAACCCTGTGCCCTCCCACCAGTGGGTACATGGGGATGTCAGAAGCAGGTGGGAGGCAAGACAGTGGGCTGTCTGCCTAACAGTCCATAGGCAGACCGCTCACATTGGTTATCGACTGTTAAGACCCTGCCGGTGAATTCATTTCCCAATTAGCCTCCTGAAGTGGCTTAGGGGCACAACTTTGGCAATACCATCCAAGCTTTGGAGCTTATTTCATTTGTGTGGAGCATAATATAAAAGGTGTTTTCCCCAGCTGAGTCTTTGCATGAGTAATAATTATTGAGTAATGCAATAATTACTGTGTTCAACATTAATCCGAGAACAAAAGTAATTGGGAGGTTTTAAGGACGTAAATCCAAATATATAAAATGCGACGCAGTTCCTTTTCTTTGTTAAAAATGCCCATTCCATCCAAACACAAAAGCACAGTGAGGATTTTTTTATGTATTCGAAAATACTTGTCACTGTGATGTCATTCCAGCAATAGTTGGTCTTGTCTTGATATGAATGCAAGATAAATTGTAAAGGGATCAAAAGTTTGAGTGGGCTTTTTGTGGATGCCACTTGTTATACAGATGAATAAATTGTAAAAAGGATGAAATTACTGGTTGATTTCATCTATTAATTACACTGTTTCATTTTGATGGCAAATAGTTCCCTTTATATATATCGATGTTTGGTCCCGCTCTACGTGCACACACACACACACACACATATTCCGATGCCCATTATTCATCAGTCACCCCTCAGTGTATCCATGTATTTTGATAATTAATTCATAATTTTACACTTATTGATGGGGCAATGGTCCTTGTAATGGTAACCATTCATAACCATCAGGAGGCAGTTTTATTTTAAGCCCCATTAAGCCTAACCTCAAGAGACAGAAGAAAGAGACACTGGCAGTGCTTCAATTATCCGCTGTACCTGACAAAGGAGGTTGCCATATTAGCAGATGAGAGTTTGGAGAACTATGGGCTTGTGCCATCACTTGATGAGGTACATTATGTGTGCATCTCTCAGATTTCTGCTTTGTCTGACACAGTAGCAAGATTACCAATGTTACCATTTTAACAATGGGGCCAATGAAACAATTGGCTACATTTCTTTAGCAAGGAACGCAATAGATAGCGATGCATCTCTTTATTTTTGAAGCCATTTCAAAGGCGCCTGTCATCACTGGAGATTAGATTGTATGTGATCTTTTGTTTGTCGAATGCAGGCAACAGAATGCATTGACAGCAGCGGTACTTATATTCAACTGTTCTGAGCTTCTGACAGCGTGTTTTATAGAAGATCGAGGACGTCACCAGCACTGACAAGTGTCTTGGGTTTTTCCTGTTGACTAACAAGTCAGGCCCACACATTATTGCACTGATCCTGGGGCAAAGAACAGACTTGGAAAGCATTTTGAGTTTGAAAGAAGTTTTACGCGTCAACAATATAAGCAATATAAATAATTAAATAATCAAAATGTTTTTAATATAATTTGCATAGGGCTTCTCACCTGCATCTTATATACATGTGCTGAGGTGGCGGTGTATGGCTGTTGTTTACTGTAGCTGCCGACATCTCTGCCTGTCCTTCTAATGACTCGGATCATCCAATTAGTCACTGGGGCATATGAGACGCCACAGCCAACTCCTTACAATTACCTTCTAATATAAATCAGTTAAGGTTTATTGCATTTTTTTAAAACATTTAAACAACAAGAAAAGAAAACAAGACAAATGAACAGGCCCCAAAGGAATGACTTCCCAGACTTTAAGCGTTTCCTAGATAATAAAGCACAATAATAAAATGTGAAGATAGCCTGCAGACTAGCAGTGAACATAAGAGCCACAGCTCGGTGCCAGAAAATGGCAATTTAGGTCATTTATATATGTCATATATATATCATATATGTCATATAAATGACAGTCATATAAATGCCATTGTAAATGAAGAGGCATATGCAGCCATAAAATTGTTGCCAGATGATTGCATTGCAGTCAATGTGGCGTTTTTTAGTGTACTTACGTTAAATCTTAAATATTACAATTTTATATTTATATTTATATGACTTATAATTATAATTATATGTTTTTTTTAATGTTGAGAGGCAGGGACCAAAGCACTTCCTCTTTGCATGCGTCCGAGCTTCTGGTTCCAACTCCAGAATCGCCACAGAGGGCCACCCAAACACAAGGTAATTATGAAAGCCTGCAGGGTTCTGGAAGCGCTGACAGGGAGGCTTGTTTTGAAGAAGAGCTGGCACCATGTGCCACCGTTTCCCACAGCCACAGGGCTCATCAGAGCCACTTAGCCATAGACATAGTTAGCCCTTTAGTCACAGAAAGTCACCTTACCCTACTTTCCTTTCACTTACCCTCCTTTCGTCCTTACCTGTCGTGCCGCAAGACAGCACAGTATACCAGGATGTTGAATCTACTTACAGACGTGTCACCTTAGCTCTGTTATGTTCAGCTGAAATATAATCTCATTGATTCAACTGGGATAGTTACAGAGATATGTGGGCTTGACCATATATGTCGTTCTATCAAGGTGAACATAACACATAACACACAGCATAACATAGAGACAAAAATTTTTGATTATGTATTATGTTAAGTCACACATTACATATACAATGTACGGTATGTTATGTTCTCTGTATATGATTGTGTTACCGCCAAAATCTTTGGATGTCGGTTGCCAATTAAACCAATTAGCGGTTTTAAACGTGAATTTATTAATTCACTTTATGGGAATCTCAGTTTATCTCCCAGGCCTAGAAATACGGAGAAAGAGAGGTGATGATGGCACCTATGTGGTAACTCTATCTTCTCTGGATGAGCTTACCTGCGAGCCATGGAGGGAACATCGTCACATATGATATTCTATACATACCAGGACCTGTTGTATGGTAAAGAGAGGCTATTGTGTGCTCTTAGCCTGGTGCCGGAGGTATGAGTGTGTGACTATACAAGTCTCTGTACTCAGACAAAGATCTTAAATTGGCTCTAGGCTACCTGTAAGAGTACACCGATTCTTGGGTGTGGACGAGACCGTCAATAGGTTTGGCTCAGCATGCAGTCCAGCCTGTTGGTAAGTAGAATTAGCGATGTATTTTGCATAACTCGGTTCTCCTGGTGGAATAAAGGCTGTTTATGTGTAAGACCACATTCTGTGGGGCATTCTGTGGCCTGAGGCAATCCTTCAGAGCAGAGAGGCAGGAGGAAGGAAGACTGACATGGCATCTAGGAGAAAGAGCTTCTCGGACAGTATCATAAGGAAGGTCCAGCACATCTGGTAAGGCTAGGTCTTTTAACTGCTTGGTGTAGCATAGGCGGGGTTGCAGCGTGTTGTACTCCAAGGAGGCTTAGGTAGCCTGTTCGTTAGTGCAATGTGCCTGTGTCGTTCTGGATTATTTCAATCTAATAATCTGTCTAGTCAGGATCTCTGGCTTGGCTAACTATGCTGTTTTTTTGACAGAGAATCAATCTCTGTGGTCATTCTAAGCAGAGATAACGAGCTTCTCGGATAATTCGTTTAACCCAAGACAGCAGAGAACAGCACTGTCGTGAATCTCCCAGAGTTTGGTCTGAAATCTAGTGAACACTTTTAGACAGAGAGACTACATTTTGCCATGCCTTTGTATTTGGTTAATAGCAATGTCTCTGACAATATTCTTCTAGTCCGTTAATACACAGAGCAACAATGAACTGTCCTTTTCCCTCTGTGGACCAAGCAAGCTATTTTCTCCATCATATCACAGAGTGTGCTGGAGATTCAGCGATGAGCTTCCAGCAACCCCGCCCTCGCCGTCACTAATGTGTCAAATGGTCTATTTGATGAATGGGATCATTTTCGCAGAAGTGGGTTTATGTTGTTAGCAGAGGCCGTCAGAAGGAGGTAATAGGACACACGCATTTGTCCCTTTTTTATTCTCCCCCCTCTCCCCCGCCTTTTAAGCCTGTCCCCCCAGCCAAGAGGAGAAGTCATATTGGGAGAACCCACATTCCTTCTCACCAAGCGGACTGTAGACTAAATGAAGCCTCAGCCAACAGCACGCAGGCAGTCCTCTGTCATAGACTCACAGAAAAGAGCATAGCAAAAAAGAGAGAGCAACACAAGACAAGGGAACAAAGGAAATGAGAGAGCGAGGGATGGGGAGAGAGAAGAGAAAGACAGAGACACAGAGAGCGTTGTGGCTTACCTCTTGAGTAGAAAGTGTACACGCGTATTTTTGGAAGAGGACAAGGTGGGCGGGGGAAAGTGTGTGTGTGGGAGGGGCGGGTGTGTGTGTGTGGAAGGAGGGAGGGGCCGGCACTCTCAGCAGCATCATTTGCCGTGGAGGAAGCTGGGAGAACGCAGACAGAGCAGGTGCCGGAGGAGGACAGAGACTCGGGCTGTCGAACGTGCGGCCGGCGTTATCCAGTCCAGCGAGGAGCACCAAGTAGTCACAGAGGAGATGTACGGAGAGTGAGGAGGGTGAGTTCTGGGGTGGGGTTGGGGGGTGAAAGGGCATGTTGAGGATGAACGTGTGAAATGCTGAAATGGATGAACTGAGAAGAACACAACTGTGGAAGAGGGTGTGTGTGTGTGTGTGAGAGAGAGAGGGAGAGAGACAGAGAGAGGGGGGTAAAGAAAGGGGTAAAGGTAGAGCGATAGGGCAGAGGTTGGCATTTTATGGTCGGGGGGGTTTGGGTCTGCCTTCAGCTGTGGAAGTGACCTGCCGTGATCTTCATACCATGCCATGCCCATATGTCCCCGTATTTTCTCTCTCTCTCTCTCTCTCTCTCTCTCTCCCTCTCCCTCTCTCTCTCCCTCTCTCTCATGTAGACACGGAATGACAGACGTCCAGAGTGACTGACTCTGCTTTCAGTGTGCATTAGCCTCTGTATTAGATTAGCGCTTCTCTGCTAGGTGGACTTGAAAGGCTCATGTTACCGTGTTGGTGTGTTTGTGTGTGCCTGCGTGCCGTGTGTGTGCTTGACTACTGTTGTCTAAATGCACGTGTGAATACATATACTACGCTGGTAGTTGGAACAGTACAGGCAAGCAAGACCATCACTGGATTGATATTTCATATTTCATCTGTTAGTATTTGTAAACATTAAGAACTCTATCCCAAAGCTAGGCATACAATCTGTATGAGCATCTTATACAGCACTCCATAAAAAAGATAAGATCATGGCTTTAATTTATCTAAATGAATTTGGATGTTCACAATATTTAACCAGCCTCAACTGGTTGTTCCAAAGTTCCAGCAGCCATGATGCCCAGGGTTTATACTGCATGCCGTGTTTTCAACTCAGACTAGTCTCAGTGCCATGCCTGAGGGCGCCAGCTTGCCATCTGTGGCACATATTGTCAGGCCTTCACTGAATCGGCCACAAACTAGAAAATAATATGCATAACTGCGGGCATGTCCTGTCAGGGATTGGCATTGTATAATTAGCCATTAGTTGACACAGAGAATCAACATGTGTTTGCTTGTTAAATGCGTTTGTTTGCATTAATTGTTAGAGGGTCAGTCAAGCTGGACTGAGCATTTCTTCTGTCTGATTAAAATTTGCATTGGCAATGCCACTTGAATGTCAACCCTCATTTCAGTGGGGGAGCTGTGCTTCGTGCAGCGTTGTGTTAAGTTGTGTGTTGGCAGGAAAGGGTATTTATGAAACACATGTTCACTGTCAAGACCATGGGCTCGACAAGGCAAACAGGGCTACTCATGGCTCAGATATAATTGATACCTCTCTATTTTCAAATATTTTGCTCTATTGTAGTCACAAGCAACTAAACAAATTACATTAATTTAAATTAACATTAAAACAATCAACTGTTGAATCTCATCTGGCTGCTCAGCTGTGTGTTAGTTGTGTGTCTTGAATGAGACATTGGATCTGATGACATTTAAAAATCCCTACGTTGCTTGTGGCTATCTCCATTTCCTAACTAAATGAATGTCTCTGGCAAGCATACTGGCAATAACCTGTCTTATAGACGTTTATTCGAATTATTTGGTTATAAAAAAAAGTAGAGTGATGTGTTTTTTTTGTCATCTGTCATTTCTTAACTTCATCTTTAGTTTCTGTAGATTGTCTGACAGATCATCTTCGACAAATTGTCACTCTGTATAGTTTTACCATCCAACTGAATGAAATCATGTTTCTTAAGGAAGGACAGTTGTGGATTTCAGCTTTAACAATCATTTTAAGATAGGATTGTACACCAAAATAGTCTGCTTGTAGTATTCTTACTTTATCACCCTTTTTGGTCACATACTTTTTCACATTTGGTTTCATAATTAAATGCTATTACTATATACTTTAGAAAAGCACATTTCGGAGACAAGTGGGTATCAAGTGAGTATCCTTTCCAACAAGGATTTGGATAAATGTTTGCTAATTATTAATTGAGTGTTACCTCAAATTCCCAGCAAAGTTACCCCTATACAAAGTAACAGCAACAACAGAAGTCACCAAAAGGGAAATTTCATTTTTAGTTTTCCCATCATCCGCAGGAAGCTCATTGTTGGTTATTTAGAGAACAGTGCTCTGGAGGGGTGAGGGATTCATTGTCCTGCTGAAGGACACTTCAGTTGGGATAGATGTCCGCCAACACAGTGGGGCCCATATGCCCCCCCCACCCACCCACCCCAGCGCTACTGTTCCAACCTTTAATGATGACTCATAACTTGATAGTAACCCATAAACCACCTGACTCTCATGCCAATATTCATTTTGTAAAATTAGGCACTTTCTTTCTAGAAGATGGCCGTCTCAGTGGTTGTTTTGTGGATGACAAAACTTATGAAGAGCACGCACAAACCCAGGCAAAACATCAGTTATATGAAAACACTCAAACACTCAGCACATAAAATATATTATATCTCTTAAATTACTTAAAGGAAAGTGATGTATTACTCGGCACACAACATGTACAGCATTTAGCAGATTCTTTTATCCAAAGCGACTTGAAAATACTTTCTTCCATTACTCCCCTGAAACATAGTTATGTGCAGATGTATGTGGATTTCTCTCTTCAATTTCAACAGTGAAATGCAGGTTGCCAGATTAGCGGCACAGTCGATGTGCCCACCTTGTGTGCCAATCAAGCTGCCAGAATGTGACCCATTGGCCTGACCATATGGTAGCTTCTGTGGCCACAAATGCTCTACGCTAGCTACCTAGTCTAAACTACATCATGGGAAATAGTAATTAGTTCTTAAAATAGGCTATACTGTAACGTCTGCTATACATACTGTATGTAAGTAATGAGGCACAGTTAGTATTCATCACCGTTGTTGTAAAAGAGACAAACCAATAGTGCATCATGATCCTTCTAGCAATGAATATAAGCATGTTCATAATGGTAGTTAAGCTGTTGCAATGCATACACAGTGCAACACAGACCTGTAAAGAGAGTTGTAATTCCCAGCAGATCATTCCCCCTGACCTCAGTGGGAGGAAACAGCCCTATTACTCTAACCTTAGGGCCCCCATCTATCCAGACTTTACAGTCAGTGATTTCTGCATGCCTGCTATGAGAAAATAATTTATCTTTTGCACCACTGACCCTCACTACCTTGACAGCAGATGATGTGTGTCACTGTGTGGAACTGTTCTCCAGGCTAGTATTATGATGACATGTCAAAGACTTATTGTGGTGCACATTTTTGATGATCAACTACCACCAATATATATTTTTTTCCGTAGACATACCATTATCATCCTGCATCCTGTCATATTGTGCCAGGGTTTAAGTCTCACCGGTGTCAGAGTTTAATGATGGATGCTAGCTCTAATAATCAGATTACACCAGCCTTTCAACAACATTTCAAATCCTCACCTCAGTCAAACTCTGTTTCTTGGTCTTGGTCTTGGTCTTGCCTGCTGCCTGTCTCGTAAACTTAACATACTGAAGACACAGTCTTAAGCCGACACACACACATGCACGCACATACACTACGTAAAACAACGTGACATAGTCCTCCATCCTTCTGATCGAACACAGCAACGCCGCTCCTAGAATTAGGATGACGACAGTTTAAGTAACCTTTATCTTTATTCTGTTGAGTTGGGCTAATTTGTACCTCTTTGTTTTGCTCTTTGATGTGGTTATGTAGTAGGGTTTAGGCCATAGCGCGTGACTGGGTGATCTGCATGCTGAAGAGATCTGCCGCATGGGTAAGAAAAAACATGCGTTCACTTGCAAGGAATATTTGAAGAAATTTAAGACAGAGTTTGGCGCAGCACATGCATATTTATAGCTAATACTACTCAATCCCATTGAGTATCATCAACGAACCAGTGTGGATGACTGAGGAAGTTGCTCTAGTTTTGACCTTCCCATCCTAATTGCTCCTAGGGAGCCATTTAACCAAGATTCACCAAGATCACAACCTCAGCAGATGTGAGATGAGAGAATTAGCACTGCAAGACACTGCTTTGTAAGGATAAGTTTTTCATTGCTGCAGTATTTAAAAAAAAACATTCATTAACTCCAACCGTGTCATTGTGATTTTAATTAATTATTATTATTAATTAATTAATAAATTAGGATTTATCAGGTTTCATGACAAAAATATTTACACACAATTGTTGTAAAACATTTGTTGCACGTCGCTGTGTCAGAATCCAACGTTTAGCTTTAGGCATTTTAATTTAAGCATGTTTAATATACTGTAGCTAGCTAACAATAGGCTACCTGCTCATCAGAGCAAGTGTAATTGCTGCATTCACGCGCTCCTCGGATGGTCTCATCTCCTCGGAGTTGTGCTTTTAAGTCGGAATGTGAAAATAACATGGACACTAACGTTACTACAAAAATGTGTTGGATTTGTATTATCAGAGCTTTATATTACAAAGTGATTTTGTCCCAGAGTTGCTACTGCACCAGTACATTACCTGAAATGACCTGAAACCACTAAATATTGCTTTACCTGACCTATCAGGGTTACTGCTAATAAATAACTTTTCGAATTAATCTACGTCAATCTACATGGACAGCAACTAACTGTTATAACCTAATACCATATTACAAATTACATGTTGATATGCAATACATATTTCTGATCATTTTGATTATTCTGACATCACATGAATGCGATCACATGCAGTAAGGATGCTTCTTACGTCCGTTTTGGAGCACCAAAGTGCAAATATTTCAATCGACAGCTCAGGCATTTAAGTGGCACCGAAATCTGCGTTCCGATTTGGTCCGGTACCCAACCCTAGCCGTGTGTTGTCAGAAGTACTGTATGCAGCCCTCAGATGGTTGAGAGCAGCAGCATCCTGTAATCATCCCGTGTCACAGGGGCAAGTCCACTTGGAGAATAATCTTATTTCAACCTCCCTGACACTATCTCTACTGCCAAAATGAAATAGAGCCATGTGTTTGTGCGTACGATTGCATGCACACTGCTTGACCAATTTCCACTTCAGTCTACAAAATCAAATAGCGCTTTGGAGGTAGGTTTGCTTCTATCTTCTAGGAAGCGCTTGAAATGGAAGGTTTGTAACGGGCCTGGGCAGACCAGCTACTAGCTCTTACAAGTGACAGCTGCATGAGTCGACATATTATTGTGTTGGGTGTAACCACAGACTATATAAATAGGGAGGGGAGGGTCTGTTGGGTCTGTTCTCCGTCTCTGTTCTGCCTTTCCCCCCTACCGCTATTTGCACTATTCCTTCTTTTTTTCTGCAGTGTTTCATCATCTTGCCTGTTTTCTCTCACTCTTTTCCCTGCGTTGCACCGAAGTGGTGCAAAGGACTAGCATTGCAGGGAAGTCAGGCTCTCAAGACGGCTAGTCTTTCTATAACTACCAGTAGAAATACAATCTCACAGCATTTTCATCGTCCTTTTTATTGTGTGAAGGGACGAAAGACTCTCTTTTATGAGAGACAATTGTTTTGCAGACATTTTCCTGTTTTCTGCCATAACAATGTTTTGCTTTGTGTCTAATAACTTTGTATTTTTTCTGCCTCCCTCTCTCTCTCTCGTTCTTTCTGACTCACAGGAAACAAGATGGAAGGAACCCCCGCATCTCTGACAAAGTAGAGCCATCACTTGCTTGTTCTCACCCTGAGATTAGCCTTCCCTCATTTTTCAAGGTACAGTAATGGACTCTTACTTGTCATCTTACTTAAGTAGCAACAGCAGTGTTAACTTAATAAGTTCAGGGCCAAATACCAAAACTCCCTAAAACAAATAGAACCTACATTCATTTTATTGTGCAATATTACTTTAATACTTTTCTATTTCTATTAGTATTAGAGATGTGCATTTCAACTAATTTCACATTTACACAGGCTACATCACTGTAGTCTAATGTTCGATAACAATGCGTGAGAGGTGCAATACAACAACTGTAATTAATAGTGTTATTGCAAATAAATAAATAAAAATCTAATATCCCACACGGGCAAAAAAGTTTAGTATGAACGCAATAACATTGTTGACATTACCCATCCCCCTTAATAAAAAAACGAATTAAACAGAAGGAAGATTTTGTGCTTTAAGTTACTGAAATGTTTTACAGAAAGAGGGATTTTTAGATCTCTCTATAATCCAAAAGCTGTAAACTTTAAGTAAATGTTAAAACTATAGCTCTGCTTCTTATTTAGCGTACTTGGTTTAATACCAAGCCTTCCCACACAGGATGGGTTTTGGCATGGAGAGGTATAAATCCATTCCCTGTCTGAATGCATACATTCATTTTAACCTCCTCACTCATCGCCTCCTTTACCTGTCTAGTCTCAGACCCATTCCCTGGTGGGCAGGTGGAAGGTGTCTCTAATGGCCCCGCTGTGTAGTTCAAGCTGGCTGTCTGTCATGCTATCCAGACACAACAGGCTTTGCCCTCTGTCACAAGCTCCCAGAGACAAATGTAGGTCCACAACAGCTGTCCCAGTCCGCTGCATACCGTAGGAGGCACTTCAATATTTCTGTCACACGCGTGCTAGAAATGCAATTTGCACGGGGGCTGTGAATAATGTGCGGCCACATGGGGTGGGAGAGAATACACTAGCAGGATACACATTAGTCCCCCCGGTCATAGATTACCATAAAAACAAGTCCTGTCATCCTGCGAGACATGTTGACTTTTGCGTAACCGGTTGTATCTGCTGTCAGCATACTGTAAAATATGTTAGAAATTGTAATGTTAAATATAAAGACAGCTGTTCTCGTATGGTGGGGGTCACAAGATGCTTTTAGGGCGGCTGTGAGATGATTTCAAGATTTTGAAATGATCTATTTGCTGTGATGATTATTCTAGTTCTATCATTTTTTATTTGTAATGCATTTTAGTTGTGTTTTATAGCTGTATATTATTATTTTGTTAGGATTGTTATTTTTTTATTATTGGGCTTATGTGACTACATTAATGCAGTAACAAGGTGTGAACAGCCAAACAGTAAGTATTGCAGTAAAAGTTGTCAAAGGCAGTTTTGCAACCTACAATATAATCAGTTCCCAGTGGTTGTGGTTGAAGGCTCTTTAAGTAATTCATCTAAGTGTCTCCAAACACAGGGCTCCAGACTGCGACCATTTTTGGAGTGCGCGAGTTAAAATTTCACATGGTTCGTGCGAGTGCATGTTGATCATTAGGCTGTTTTGGTGCCCCTCCGGCACGGGTACTACGTGAGCCATCGTGGCTTTCTTCTTCACTGGCTCAGTCAGTCTCTTTCATCATCCGTGTGCTGATGATGAAATGTGTGAAACAATCCACTTAGCTGTTACCGTGTTCCAAAGATGAAGCTGTCTATAGCTGATTATTTCTAAAAACTAACTGGGGGAGAGAGAGAGAGGAGTAGGCTGGTGGAGAGGGAGAGCCAACGAGAGGTCCTGACTCAGACACAACCGATGATGAGAGTGCAAGCTGCAGGGAGAGACCGACTGAGCCAGTGAAGAAGAAAAAGTACTACTTTCATCCACAATGGATAACGCAGTACCCGTGGTTGCGGTGCGAGGGTAATGCTGTGTGTGTAATGTAGGCAATGTGGCCCGTCCATTGCAGGCAACTTGTTACCGGGTCAGCACAGTTTAAGCTTGAAACTTTGAAGTAGCACAATGACACAACAACCTAAAACCTGCAGGGACCGATGCATCACCCCAAACACTGAGTCCCTCCCCACTTCTTTTCAGCGTTAGATGAGAGTATAGCTGGATATACACGGTGTGTTTTTGGTATGTTTTAAGCATGATTGGGCCGACAACGTGGCTGAATCAGCTGTAGAAATGGTGGCCGGTTGACTCGTGCAACGAGCTATCGGAGGCTCAAATGAATTTCTTTTAGAAAATTCCGTGCATTGTGTAGTATGAGCACTGATACGAGCCGATTTCACGGATATCCTGTCAGAACCACGTTGTTGACAAGGGACGAGCAGAATGCAAAGCTTTGGACCGAGCCTATGCAGGCAATGCTGGTTTCTACCAGTGGAAAGGTTAGTCTGGAGCCCTGAAGCAGAACATGAAGTTGATCTAGACTATTTAAGAAACACTAAAATGAGGGCGGGCTGCGAGATAAAGGGAATGCTTAAAACACAGCACATTATACTGGATATAATGCATAGAAAGCAGAACATACTTTTCAGGCAGCGTACCAAATGAAATGTCAGCTCATCGTCTGCTGATAATTACTGCTGATAATTCTTTTTGCTTTTCATATGAATAAATGTTGAAAGCATCCATATTTCCAGTTTTTATCATCAGTTGTGTGTGTGCAACATTCTAGGCAAACATCCCTCCAAACAGCAGTGGCTGGTCCACCAGTAAGCGTGTTTACACACACTTACATTATGCTAGGTGTCGCCAAAATGAAATTGACAAATTGTAGCTTTAATAATATGATAATGTGAACGCCTTGAGTTGTCAAATCCTGTGCTAGGAAGAGCAGACTGATTAGACCCGAACGAGATAATTTCAGGTAGCACACCACTCTCACTCCTCTATAACGTGACAGTGTGTACGGTGTACATTTTAGGACATCGTTCCTCAGACTGAACAGCTTCAGGTCTCATGAAAAAACATTGTCAAGTCTAGACCAATTGGGATTCAATACGGAGGATCGTGGTTTTGTAGTCTGCTCATTACTGCAGCAGTGATGCATCTTTGTCTGAAGCTGTTTTGCCTGATGTCCAATTGTACTAGACCTTAGACTTGACTTCAGGAGACCTGATACCCTTTCAGTCTGAGGAACAATGCCATGTTGTCAGGTGTCTGAGAGCTAACGCTGAAGTCTGAGGTTGTCCTAAAATGTACACTGTACAACATGTCGCAGTGACAGACTTACTGCGATATTTTGTGTATGGTAATCTCACGCTTATTGGCTTTGCTTACAAGTTGGAACGTTTGCAGGAGCCTGCTGGCAGTTGGAGCACTAATGGGGAGCTAATCATGTATTCAGCAGCCTCTAACTAAACACACAACTTAGCTTGCTAAGGTCCAGATAAGGCTGTAGGTGAGATTACTGTCTAATGCATGCTAATGCATTATACAGTGTTAATAGTGTTAATGGGATAGACAAATTCAGCATTCCAGATAGATTGTACCAATTATGAGAACTGCAAATGAAAAGGCTTTTAATGAATGAGTAGTAGGTGGAATCGTTATTGTGTTAGCTCAATCAGTGATTAATAGCACTGAATGTATTTATGTCATTATGTGAGCAGTATTAATATTGACATAACTACTGCGTCAGTCAAGCTGCCACCTTGAGGCATTGATAGGAATTGCATTAGAGCGTAGTGGACCACTTTATCATAGTCTCATTTGTGCTCAGCAGGGTCCAGTGAACATGGGAAGGCCATGTGTTTCTGTGCACCTTATGTAGCGTGATGGATTTTCTCTGGAAGGGTTGCAGGCTTGTCCGCCGGGGACACTGATTGAGTCCTTTTGAAACTGTTGCCTTTGAGGTTGTGGCAAACACAGGGAGAGAGCAGTTTTGCTTTAACTTCTTTTCTGTGGGAATACTAAGTTCAATTGCAAAAGGTTAATGAAGTACTGTAGGCCCAGAATACGCCTTTGGAGTCTCAATTGCTCTCTCGCACACACACAGACATGCAGACTCACACACATTAGCGCTTTTAATCAGATTGTGTAGCTTCTGAATCCCTCAGGTGCCCAAAGAGTAGAAGTAGTTAAATGGCAGTTGGGGCTCCGTATTGTCTGTCATCTTAAGACAGGTTTAAAGGAAATAAGGCCTAAGAAAGTATATGGCCCAGAATCTTCCGACTCGGACCTGATATTTTCATCCTAGGGCTCTGTATTAATACTTTTCTCCAGTGTTTTTTACAACACCCATTTTTAACTAAAGCAGTCTTTGTTGTTTATTATAAAGATGGTTCCGTTCACACAGAGACTTGTCACTAGCGAGTGTGGTTTTGAACTTAATCTGAATTAATTTCAATGGAAGGATTAGCATAGTCAGAGCATTTCATCTAGTGAAATTGTGTTTTTCATTGAACAAGTTAAGTGAGACCAGTTTACATTGGTTTCCAGCTTGTTTCAACATACTGTATATCCTTTTTGAAGATAATCCTTCTTAAAAGAAGTTTCACATTAGTGACATTAATTACTTTATTCTTTCTCATATTATATTAATATATTTGGAGCATAGTAAATTCTCTGCCGTCGTCTTTGTGAAGAAGTTGGCACATTTGCAGGCGAGGTGCTATAAAGCATTATTATTAGGTTGTCCAGCAGTAGTAGTAGTAGTAGTAGTAGTGGCAAGTTGAGCAAAAAAAAAGATTAATGGGGGATGGGGAAATGGGGATTTCTTAAGTGCCCGCGACCCGATTCCGGATAAGCGGACGACGATGAGTGAGTGAGTGGGAGAGTGCACTAACTTTAAATGTTAATAAGGAGATTGCATTTCGCTCATGCAATGTTCATGAAGCAATCAAAACCTGGTACTATTTGTACATTTGTACTGTAAGCAACATCCTGCTCCTGCCATCCCTGCCCTATGTGGTTTCATTAATAAAACAGCTACATACTCATATTGGCCCTTCAACTTTCACCAAACTTGTGTAAGACCAAATGCAGCGACCGTTCCGGAAAATGTTCTTCTGCTTCTTGGTACTATAGTAGTATAATAGTGTGAATATCTGTCCAGTCCCTTCTAAAACTATATAAACTGAAAGATGAAGGCAGTTTTCCTTAGGGATGCTATAGTAAAAAAGTTAAAAACGTCTAAAGTTGAAAACTCAGTCACCACTCTTCTCTGTCTTGGCGCTGCAGCAGTGAAATACACTACCTGCATTCTGCTTATTTAGCAGGACTCTCCTCAAGACCCACCTGGATCCCTTAACCACTGGCTTCTCCAACTCATTACGCTCCCCACAACCCCTATCCCACTATATTTTAGAAAATCCTGTCCTCTTCTGATGTATTGTTATAACCTGTTACTATGCAACTGAGGTACTCAGTAGCTAATCTAGCGCTGATGACTGCTGATGTCACTGTTCTAATTAAATGTGTTTATAACTTATAATAATGGCCAATTCAGCTATTTGGATAAAAGTGCTGAAATCCATGAATAGAAATATAAAAAACTTCAAAATCAGCATGCTACATCTGCGCAATCTAAACTGTAAGGCCAAATGAGAGAAATCGGTAATACATTATCATCTGTGGCAAATGTGGTGTAGCGTGTTTTTATGAAAAACTGCAAAACTAATTAAACTCTTCTCCTCCCACAGTGTATCTTCAAATGAAATCACATTTGCTACACAACATTTTCATAACCTCATTTTTCAAAAAAAGAAATGCTTTGGAAAATCTTTAAAATTGAGACCACAGCGCATAGAAATTGCTGATTATAAATGGTGCTCTACACATTAACAAGGTGATTATAAACCCTTTTCAAATGCTCCCTGCAAAACCAGATCAATCTCCTTGCCTGTGAGTTCCACTGGTATCCCAAGGCATTCAAATACATTGTATTTGAAAACCTCAAGTTTCAAACCCAAGCCAACTTACCAAGATAACTTCATAATAAAAACAACCAGCTCTGCTTTCACAGAACAATATCCTTTTCCTCTGCTTTTATGTGTGTTTCTTCTTCTGCCAATACCACTGTAAAGTGTTGCGTTTTCTGAACATTGTCCCATTATTGGGCAACCCATCCCATCCGCAATATGTCACTGCTATGCACCGATGATTTTTGAGGCACTCTGAGGGTACTAGAAACTTCCAGCAGACAGCCGACGCGTCTCGCTGCCAGTGTAAATGACGAGGCATAGAGCGCTCACAGGGCCAGGCTTGAACCGGTAATGCGATCTGTTAAACAGTTCTCAATGTTTTGCTGCTGTATCTTATCAAACATGCTGTGTGAAAACATCCTGGCAAGAAAATGGGAAAATGTTTCAATTAGACACTAAGAGGCAGATGTACGCACATTAGAGAGCGCAGCATAAACAACAACTAGGCCGGGCCGCAGAAAGCGCGCGCTGTGCATTAACATTTTACGTTGGATATACCAAACCTGCGGCTGATCGCGTAATCAGCGCATGTCACCGCCCTCTAACCGTAGTTTGTGGAGCCCGGTTAGTTGAGTCAGAGGTTCGATATCATCTCTGATTTCTTCCAGTAACTGTAACTTCAAGTTACAGGTAGGCCCAGAAGTGGCCTACCTGTAAGCATCCTTGAGCAAGAGGCCTAACCCCTATCTGCTGCATGTAATAGCACCATGTAATTGTAATTGTAATTGTATTATTGCATGACTGCTAAATCTGTAACACTTGATGACTTCTTGTTCACTCAATTGATAAAATAGTCATTTTTGTGGCAAAAATCCTCCCATCACATCTCCTTGGCCTGTGTCCATAGTGTCTATGTAGGTTTGTGTTTGTGTAAGGAACCATTAAATTGTCCCTACAAATAATAAGTGAAATCCAATTTCCTTATAAATAAAAAAAGCACTTACTCTCAAAGTATACATTTTCCCTCATGATGGAGTGTGCCGCTGATGAAAAGTGTGTTCTGACCGAGGTACAGTAAAATACAACTGTAAATGTCTGTTCTGTTTGGTCTGTTCGTACATACCATGCCATGTTTTTAGGCGCACGTTTCAACAAAATTACACCTAAAATGGGTGCTAACATGTTATAACATCTGCCCTTCATGTTCCAGCGAAGGATACTGGCACATGACAGATACAGTATATTGGTAGCTGTTTAGCTGAAGGACCTCTGTTGTGGAAGGGAGCCTTTTCACAGACATGTTACAGCATAGCAGGGTAAACACTGCTGTTGGTAGTAAATGAATAACGCGCTCATTTGATTTAGGTGTTCTGCTTAGCAAGAATTGATAATTATATTGAATTATTGTCAATGCTTGTTAATCAGAACACTTAAATAAATCAAACCATTCTTATTAGCTCCAGCTGTTACATGACAGGACCGAGAAAAAGCTCCATTATCTTTGTGACAGGTTCTCTTTGAAAAAAACATTTATGAGGGAAACATGCTTAAATGTGTGCTTTTTAAAAATAAAACTAAATAATGAATATCAGATAACCATGAATAGATTAGCCCTTTTGACTTTGCCTACAGTATGGTAAAACCACTTTAATTCAGGTGCTATCGAAGATATGGAAGTGTTCACTTTCAAGTTGTCTTTTTTAACCACTGCTAATTTTTGTTTTTGAGTTTGTGTGTATGCGTGTGCATGTGTGTGTGTGTGTGTGTGTGCATGTGTATGGGTGTGTGTGTAATGGGATGGATTGGGGGAATGCAGAGTAGAGTCTTGAGAAAGCCTGTATGAAAGAGGAAGATGATTTTCTCACACTGTGAAGGTTAAAAAGGAGAACTAGGCTGCATGTTTTACTGCCTGTGTGCCTATTTCAGTATACTTGGGGTGGGGAAAAAACTCTCCTCCCATACATGTGTATCTGTCTGTCAGCGTGTATGCACTTTGTGTGTGTCTGTGCCTGTGTTTTAAAAGAGGAATGAAAGAAAAGGAAATTCTTTCATTGCCATATGTTCTTAAATAGTTTGAGTAAATATGTAAGCAGCCTGAAGAACAAACTTTTTTTGAGTGACAGTGTGAAGTGACATTGTCAATCCCGCCTTATTGCTCCCTGTCAGGTGACAGTGGCATATAAAGTCTAGCATTCGTCAGCTCGCCTGTATCAGTGCTTGAAGAATAATGGCCGAGCTTAGGATGGCTAAGAACGCTTTCATTTTTGAAGCACTGTTTCATAGTCCCTCCAGAAACTCCTATAAGCGACGGTGCCACAGCGATGTAAGTATTTATTTTTTCAATTTCTAAGAAAAAAACATTGGAATTTGTGTGGAATGTAGAAAGGTCTGGGTTAAGTTCATAATTTAGTGTTTGGCCAATGAAAGCCATTTATCTCATTGCTTTGTCAAAAAGGTAGCCAAAGCAAGTGTTTAGTTTAGTGACGGGGAGTTATAGCTTTTTGTTTATAGCAGTGTACCTTTATAATGCCGGTATCACGTCCATAACAAGTTACTTATTAGCTTCATGTCTGCTATCTGGTTTTGTAGTGAAAACCTAGACGTGCTGCAAAGGCACTGTCATTAACATGGACTAAGAAGACCTGTCTAGACAAAACAAAGGTTTTTGATGCCTGAAACTGAATTTCCTGAAAATGAAATCACTTGCATAAACACAGAATGAGAGGCAAATATTTTTGCTCCACTGTAGCTAGCGCTTCAGAATGGAGTACACGCACAGCTCCTGCTGTGCGTGTACTCCATTCCCCTAGGAGGGCCACATTCTGATGCAGATACACCAGCATGTCATGTGTTCACCGGGGATGCAGTCAGCATAGGACTGTGTTTTGCAGGCGGTAGCGTTTTCTGCATGAATATTATACGGCATACGGTTCTTTGTTTTCACAAAGAACAGTGGACTGTAGTCTGTGTAGGCCGGGTCAGGGCCAGGTGTGTGTGCTGATGATTACGGGTGTGTGCTGACCTGTATTTACATTTGCATGTGCTTTGAGAGAAAAAACACGTTTGTTTCTGTGTGGCGTTCATGGCGGACACGTTTCTGTGTGTGTGTGGGTGTGCATGCGTGAGTGTAGACACATCATGCGCGCCCTGCAGTATATAGCCTGCGTAAATGGAAGCTGTCGTGTGGAAACCCCAGCTTGGCACTTCAGTCCACTTGTGTTACACGCTGATCAGAGGACTCACTTGACGAGAAACGATGTGGTCCCCGCCTCCTTCCTCTCAAGAAGGAGCTGGAGTCCCTTCTTGACTGTGGCCATTTCTGCTTTTATTTGGCCAGGGTGGGTGGGGGGGGGTTGCACATGCCTCTGCTAAATGGATGCTAAATTGTTTTGTCACAGAGGTTTTGTGATTGCTCAGTGGGTTCTTTACGAGTGGCTATATTGGTGCCTCGCTGCCCAGTGGGCAGGGCCGGTAGGCTACTGTCGTAACTTCCTCAAGCAATTGATTACAAAAACCTTAAGACCTTCCCACAGCTGACACGAAATTGCCATGAAATCCTCTGTGTTATAGTGTTTTAATTTCCAGATTTAATATCTGTGGTTATGTCTGTCCCATTTACAATATAACACATCTGCATTGCCTAAGACTAAGTCATGCCCTAAATCATGCATGTAGCAAACTGGATTGTCACAGGGCTAATTTGGCCCAATAACCCAGTCAACTGTATCTCGTTGGCTGTAGCAACAGAGAAAAGCACTACAGAACTCCCAGGCCTGTTCCCCCTGGAGGGAGAGTTAGCTGTTTATAGGCTGTTTGTCTTCACGCGCGGAGGAGCGCTTCTCCCAGTGCTTCTCATTGAGATGGGCATTGTGACACTCTCAGGGCGGTGCGATGGCGCGTTAGCTAGTGTGTCTGACTGGTGTCTTAGGGTGAAATATGGGGTTAGTGGTGCCGGAGCCTCTGACGGGGAGCTGAACTGAAGCCGAGCTGACACAACAAATCATCAATCCTATCTTCCCTTTGCATCTGTCTCGTGTGTCTCCCCCAGATCTCGGACCTGTTTGCCATGATCGAGAGGAGTCAGGTACTGTACGGAGTCGCTCGGCTCTGTCTTTTCGAAGGCCTTAACCTTTCGCTTTTGATCTTTTCTCCGCCCAGATTTTAGAGGGCAGTAGACGGCACACCTCTGCCTAGGCTGAACAATAAACAACCAGATCACCACCAAAATATAATAATTTTATTGTTGACCCATCGCTAGCTTTTAGCAAAAATCTTAATCAACTGGTGATTTTTACTCTGCCAAGACTCTGTGCCAATAATATAGAATCCAAAAGAATTTTCTTTCCACCAAATTTCATGAGAATCTATTTATAACATTTAAGACACCCTCTTAACTCAGATGAAAACATACATTTGGTGGAGGTGAACAAATTCAGACTGTATTCTTTGTATCGCTGATTTTCTACATTTTATATATTGTTTTTTCACGTCTCAGTTTAGTTTGAGCTGGTGTACCTTTTTTCTTGTTACTGTAGTGTACATGTGCGTTTTTTGTTTTGTTTGTATGCAGCCTGTGTGTCAGGCAGCCTCTGAGATATCTTTAGACACATTAGGATTCGGATTTTGAAACAGTACCTTTCACAGCTGGGTAGTGTTGTCTGAGTCATCACAGCAGAGATATGTTTTGGCATTTATTCAATGCGCTGGGAGGTGGTGTTGCTGGTTATGTTCTGCATCTCTCCTAAGTGTGAAGCGGAATGGCTTATGAAACAGCCTTTGAATAGGTATCAATACAATTATGGAGAACATTTTGATCTATGACAAAACAACACAATTACTTTGAACATGAATAGAAATTCATACTTTTAACATGAAAAAAGGAATTTGGTCCACAATGAAGTCATAACTTTTTAATGACTAGAATATAATGAATAAATAAAGGACAATGATGTTTATTTTAAATGTGTATTGATCTAATGAAGCTTGCCAAATTGATTCTTGCTAGTCAGGGCTAACCGACCATCTTTGTTCACCAGAAGAACTACTCATTTTTATAGCTACAGTCTAGTCAACTTGTTTATCCATGTTGGCAGGCCACTTAGGCCTAAAGGTTGATCAGGGTTTAAGAGAGCATTAGAAAACAGCCTTCCTGGAAGCAGCAACCTTCTCAAATAATACAATAAATTGAGGAAATTACCTAGAATCTAACATCTAACATTACTGTATGTGAAGGCTAGAAGGTGCAACAGGGATAGATAAACGCCCAGATAGTCCTGAGAAGAGGTCTAACCAATAAAATTAGCTTTTTGTACCCAGATTATGGTGGATTTTGGTTGAACAATTCAGTCAACTTCGGTAAAATATACAACTAACTATTTCAATTCAGCTTTATAGTTCCAGGGTGACTAATTCCCTAATATTAAAATCTTGTATCAGCTATTTCAGGGTGGCACATACCAGGAATTCTCCCGTTGCCTGTTTCAATACTTGTTTTTCTGACTGTCAGTAGAAATGAGACAGCAGAATAAATGTACTATAGCCTAATATATAATACTATACTACACTATAATAGCAGGATATATCGTTTGGTCTTAAAAAACAACTAATTGCCACTTACTATAGATCTGCCGTCAGTGACTTACTGATGACCTTATCTCTTGCCCTCTCACACTATTGCTTATCTTCCAGCGTCTGTCCTCTCACAGCTACTATATATTTTCTCTTTCTGACTTTCTGCATTTCATCACATTGTGTTGTGTAGCCTAAACAAAATAGAATTATTGTCATTTACATTTAGCCTTTAACATTGTCATGCTGTATATTTCCCACTATCACTGTGATGTGCCTCTCCCTGCCTGCCTGTGTCCACAAACATTAATCTTATTACGCTGTATCGTTCTTTTGTAGATTTATAGCTTATATATCGGGTCTGTCTGTCTGTCTGTCTCTCTCTCTCTCTCTCTCTCTCTCTCTCTCTCTCTTTCTCCCCCCCCCCACAGGCTAGCAGAATGGATGAGCAACGGTGCTCCCTCCCTCCCCCCCTCAAAGTGAGTTCTGAATCATCTCCCTGTAGACCACGAGCTTGTGAAGCAGTAATGGCAGAGCCTTAAACCTGGCCTTATCAGCTGTCAGACAGGCTTTATAATACCCACCGCATGAGTTAGGAACTCGACGGGACCTAGCCGAAAAGCCCTCCGATATCCCATCGTTTACAGTAGACAGACTAATGGGACTTTCTCTAAACACTCTCAATGGCAGTCCTGGGTACAGGTGAACCGATTCAGTTTAGTTCAATTGGTAGAAACTGTCAGAGAGGATATAAAACAAATTTTTGTTGTGATTTGACTTAACAGTGTGCATGTGTGTGTGCGTGTGTGTGTGTGTGTGTGTGTCCTGCCAGTACACCAGAAGACAGCAATATAACATGTTTCACTGACTTCCCTTCACACTTTCCAACACACACTAAAGTGTTACGAGTTAAATGAAAATGAAAAACTCAGAATTGCTGAGTGACAGGGGTGTAGTCAGGAATAGCTTGCAGTTCCTATGGTTTTATTTATTGTGCATGCTTTATTTATATATATATAGTTTTCTGTTTGTCATCCAAGGAAGTTATGTGATATTGCATATGTAGGACAGGAAGAGTTGATCATTCATTTTAGCATTAAAAGGTGCAGTAGGCAACTTTGGAGAATTAAGCAAGAAAAATGATTCCCTTCCTGTCCCTAGCAATCACAATCATGTGATTGCTAGGGACAGATAGGGAACACCTTCATCTGATTGGTTTGATCTGTCCAATTTTTTCTCATTCTATCTTAATTCTCCAAAGATCTCTTCGAACTATAAATATTCAAATTTGATCAACTGAGCATCTGTTAAGCTTCGCCAGCAGAAGTGCGGCAGGTGCAACACCACGGCTATGTGTGCACCAGAGAGGAAAATTAGTGAAGCAGGTGCCTGTAAAGCTGTAGGAAGGTTCGCTGGATAAAAATTATTTAACCAAGCTGTGCTTTCGCCTATGCTTATACAGTCTTAAATGTGCAATGTTTTCCTCGTCAGTTTGACTCATGTTTATTTGCCTGCAGACAGAGGAGGACTACATCCCTTACCCAAGTGTTCATGAGGTACTTCACCATTGAATGCAACAATTTAATGACTAACAAAATGACCTTACCTGAAAACTGTAGCTTTAATCATAGATGTTTGTATTTACAGTAGATATTTAAATTTAACACAAAAAACAGGTTAAAAAAATTACAACAACATAAATGTGTGGTAACATGTGGTTACAGAATCATATCTGGCCTTTGCTTTCCATCCCTTCTCCAGGTTTTGGGTCGTACTAGCCCCTTTCCCCTCATTCTCTTGCCCCAATTTGGGGGTTACTGGATTGAAGGGACCAACCATGCGCCTAAAGACCCCCCAGAAGCTGACCAGCCACCTTGTCCCACATCCCAATTGAAACTGGAGACAAACAGCACTGCCAAGATCTACAGGAAGAACTTCATGGGCAAGGTGAGGATGGAAAAGGAAGGTTGGTTTGTACACATTATGCATGGAGCCACACTTTTTTTTCAGTTTTTCTTCTCACTGTGTGAGAGATGAAATTTCAATACATTTCAGTAGAGTGGTTGTTGCGGTCTAATGAGACTTACTACCCTACCTCTAACTGATCTAGAGAAGTGAGGTGAAATGGTGTCATTATTTAGTACAATTAGATACTAAATAGATATTAGGAAAAATGTCTT
>JAOEHI010000020.1:2436987-2451620 GCA_025447815.1 Percopsis transmontana
GATCTAGAGAAGTGAGGTGAAATGGTGTCATTATTTAGTACAATTAGATACTAAATAGATATTAGGAAAAATGTCTTGAATACAACTTAACGAAATGTCATTTCTCACAGACATAAAGACCCAACTATATGTAAAACCTCTATTTCCATATACCTGTAGTGTGTATTACGTGCTTAATATCTTAGTGTTGTTGTTTTTTTGCAATCACCACGAAATCCCTCGTTTGAGAGCAGAAGTCACGCCACCATTGTGTTTTAATTTGAATCGACATGATTAGACAAAATATCTGTGCTCCCAACAAGTGTTAGTTCAAACATATCCCCTGTGTCCAACATTACCTAAATGTCATGTACTACTGTATCTACCGCATACTGTACTATTAGTACATATTAATAGTGTGAAGAATGCTGAGCCTCCTGAGGCGTACTGCAGCAATCCCGGTGGCTACAGTCCCTGAAAATGTACTATGTTGACATTTCCATTGTAAAGAACAATTTACAAGTAATTTAAAAAAAGACATGTCAATTGGCTGCAAGATTGGTGCAAAGCATTGTGGGGTAGTTTACAGTAGGTCCCAAAATGCTGTGTTCATTGGACTTTAAATGATCAATAATCTAGTATGGATGCTGATATCGTTTGCATGCTTCTGTACTACGATTCCACACACACAAATTTCATACTATGCTACATAAATACTATAATATTAGTATGTAGTGTAGAGGATTCAGGCCATTACAACTTAATGTTTAAAAAATGCATGCAATCAACTGGAAGCTGCTTGCATGGTAGTAATGCATGCCAAGTGAGTTAAGAAAAACACGTGTTGATGTTTTCACTTTATCTGTCAGCTGCTGTCGGCCACTGAAGAAGTTGTTACCCTTACACCCTGCTTATCTCTCCCCAGGAGCACTTTAATTATTACACCATGGACGCGGCACTGGGCCACTTGGTGTTTTCCATGAAGTATGATGTCATTGGAGATCAGGAGCACTTGCGCTTGATGCTAAGGTACAGCTTCCCGTTTTCTTCATCCTGTTCCCTCTCTCTCTTGATCAAGGTTCCACTTTTCTGCCACTAACGTACATACTGTATATATACTGTCGTCTTACATCCCCATATTTGCCGGTTTGTTTCTGTCACTTTGTGTTTCCTGACTCATTTGTCTCTTATGCAGCGCTTCTCAACCTTATGTGACCCATGCCCCCCTTTAACTTCATAACATACAGTAATAGCATTAAATACTATACTATACATACTTGGCAGCGTACTGTAGTGTACATCTGCTCCATCCAGCCTCTAATGGGGGTAATCATTCCTGGTTTAAATGTGCAGGCGAATGCAGGCAAGCTGCCTGGTTGAGAGTACAGCAGCAGACTTGTTGGGCAGTTCTTCCCTGTTAGTGCAAAGTAAAAGTACTGTAAGTGTGCAGGCTCAAGTCAAACTTTGGATTCATGCAAAAAACATGAACAAACGTTTCGGCATGCCACAGGGCACGGGGCACTCCGGGGGCTATTCACATGTGTTGGACCTGCATAATCATTCAGGGACAGCACATATGCAGTTACAACCCAATCTCTCTGCTGTGTCACGGTGAAATATTCTTCTCCTCCCCATTCGGCTGATGACAGAGTAGGAGGCAGCTCAATGCTCCTCATAACCTGTGCATTCATTTTTGTATTCTAAACTGCACTTCGGATTTCAGTGAAAACAAGTGGTTTTCACTTCTTGTTAATGGTCCATTAAAAATGGAAAGTGTGTGGCTAAATATCACTCATGTTGCCCACCTTTAAACAGATGATTAAATGGGCAATGCTTCAAACTGTCACGGCGGTCGCTGACCTCTGATATTTTTTAGCATTAGCAGTCACGGAGTCTGTATTTACGGAACATGTTGAAACAGGAAGTAAAATAGTAAGGCATTTTGTCTTTAAACAATTTTTAAATGTTTGTCACCTTAACATCAATAGTTTTTTGTATCACTATAGTGTAGTGTATATTGTATTTGTTCACTAAATAAGGTTCAGCTGACCCACTTTTTAAATGTTTTATGCACATTTTCTAGAAATTCTCTTTGGATGCTTGCCTGATTCTCTGATTAGTAAAATTGTTGGATGATAACACTATCAAAGAAAATATGATGAGTGTTGGAAGGTTATGACATTGAACACAAATAGAGCCCAGTCTAGCTAGAGGGTGAACCATACGCATTTTTTTGTTTACCTTTGCAGGACAAAGTTAAAAACCTTTCACGACGTGATTCCCATCTCCTGTCTTACTGAGTTTCCCAACGTTGTTCAGATGGCCAAGGTATGACATCATAATGTCAAGCTAAATATCAGCCATGTTCTGAAAAATGTATAAAATCTGAGCTTTGAGCTTGTTTTTTCTTTTAGCTTATTTGTGAAGATGTAAACGTGGACAGATTTTACCCTGTCCTCTACCCAAAGGTAGGCGTGGAACCTAATTGCGTACAGTCGACTCCACTTAAGGGCACATGGTCGGGGCAACGTGAAATTGTGCTGTTAACCAGAGTGTGCTTATATCCGGAATTGAATAAATTTTTTGCACTGTATTAGCCTATAAAGAACATGCCAATATTTAAACCTATATATAGCCTAAGATAGCTTAGAGTGTCACAAATACTGTAACAGCCAGTATCCGAAATTAGTAACACTGTTACAGCCAGGTTGGGACCATGTAACTTGTTGTTATTATCTGAATTGTGAGTTGCGAGTTACAGTAGGAAACCATTCATTTTCAAATGGGACATGCGCACTGTGCCATAAAGCGGACTGTGCTGTTTTCCGGTGTGCCCTTATACAGATTCGACTGTATATAATGATACTCTTCCACCAGTATTTTCAAGGCTCTGTCAACTTGGCTGTAAAACATTTTGTTTATGCACTTAGGCATCAAGGCTTATTGTCACCTTTGATGAACATGTGTTAAGTAACAACTTCAAGTTTGGAGTCATCTATCAAAAGTTTGGCCAGGTAAGAGAGTTTTAATGAGACCTTTGTTATTCTTTCCTTTTGAGGCCGACTGTTTTTAGATGGAAATATCCTTGGCTTTCTCCTTGTAGACATCTGAGGAGGAGCTGTTTGGAAACATGAAAGAAAGTCCTGCTTTTGTCGAGTTCCTGGAATTTCTGGGCCAGAAGATTGAGCTCCATGACTTTAAAGGGTTAGTGCACTTTAAAATGTATCTTCTCCCTATAGCAACAGTGAAATTGTAATCTGTTACTTTCAGTACTGCTGTCCAGGCCAGGCCATCAGTTATAAGGCCATTGATCGAAGCTAGATTAAATGAATACCTGAACTCATGCAGCAGTCACATCTCGGTTTATTTGCAATGATATTTTTTGTGTTGCTGACATGATGATGTAGTGCTCTGTAGAAGTGCCCTTGGTGCTCCTGCAATGATGGATGACAGTCTGAATGGAAGGGGAGTTTGTGTTTCCTCCCCTAAACTCTTCTCTTCTCTTCTCTTCTGTTATCTTCTCTTATCTTATATTCTGTTATCTTCTCTTCTGTCCTCTTCTCTTTTTCTCTTATCTCCTCTTCTCTTCTCTTCTCTTCTCTTACGATATTTTACGGTACTTTCCTCCAGGTTTCGGGGGGGGCTGGATGTCACCCATGGTCAGACAGGGATGGAGTCGGTCTATACCAACTTCCACAACAAGGAGATTATGTTCCATGTGTCCACTAAGCTCCCTTACACAGAGGGAGATTCGCAGCAGGTATAGCGGCATTCCATATTCTTTTTATGTTCTTTCCATGTCCCAGTCGAAACCTCTCGAGTCAAAATGGCGACCAAATTGAAAGAAAATGATTTGAGCCAGGGCTGTTCACTATACATGCTGTCCCTGGTGACTGAGGGAGTCTATGCTACAATCAGATTCATTACTGTCCTCCTCAGCTGCTCTCAGCTGCCGCCGAAGGCAGCTTGACCTTTGTTACCTCAGTAACAGCTCAGAGATAGACCTTATTGGTGAGACATGGAGAGCGGAGAGGGCCACATGCACAGAAACAACACCCCCGCATGCTCCAGAAGGGTAGCGACAACAACAAGCCTCCACCACAACAACACTATATTTCATTACGATGGAGGAAAAAAAACTGCGTTACATGCAATGCGTCCGGATTAGATCTGCAATATTACATTGAAACCTCCTGGTCCTGTCCATCGAGGCCTGGCATGTTGTACGTTGTGAATTATTTGTGAAGAATCTGTCTGTTGTGATTCTAGTTTGGCACTCCATCTGCTCATGGCTATTTTGCAGCCATCTGTGCTTGTGGGTGAATACAAAAACAAGTTTTAAACTTTAAAATAGGGAGGAGAAAGACTGGCTTGAATGATCTAATTAAAACTGAGAACAGACTGCAGTTTTTGGGGCAAAAAATTATGTAATGCTCAATCATTGCTGCAAGTAGTCTTTAGTCTCTAGAAATGACCCATTTGAATTGATGAGCTGGTATGTCTTTCATTGCATACAGTTTTTTCATAATAATGACCACTCTTTATCAGATCATGAAAACATCGGAATCTCAAGTACAATGGCTTAACAGACAGTGGTTATAAAGTAACCACCGGGAAAGGAATTATCCATAAATCATCTGGATAAATATTGGCTGAAATCTACTGGGCAGACAGTCAACAGGCTTTGTACCATTTTAATGGAAGCACGTATTTAACACAGCAGTTATTGTCGGTCATCAACAGGTGCAAAGTGGCTCGTTAAAATGTCCCCCGGCTTATTTTGGTGTGTATAATTACATAACTGATAGTGCTGAATCAGCGTGCGGTGCCACGGAGCAGCTGTCCAGCTGTGGCGACCTTTCACTGTGGGAGAAAACAGGACCTGGTCTGCCTTAGAAAACCCTCCCAGTGGTATTTTATTTTATTCTGCAGTTAATTCTGACATCCAGAAGCAATTTGACATGTTTAACTTGAACTGTTGGGCTGATGAGAGGGATGGAGAATTTGGCTCAAGAGGGTTTCACTGTGCCTGTGTTTACCGTCCAGCTGCAGAGAAAGAGGCACATTGGCAACGACATCGTGGCCGTCGTGTTCCAGGAGGAGAACACGCCCTTCGTACCCGACATGATTGCGTCCAACTTCCTGCACGCCTATGTGGTTGTCCAAGTGGAGAACGCCTGCACAGACAGTGTCACCTACAAGGTAGGAACCAAGGACAATAACATCAGTTTCACTACAAATTAATAAAAGGACTGGAAACTTGTGTAAGTAATATCAAAATAGTGTGCAAGCCATAATTTGAGTAGGACAAAATGTTTCCTTTACTATTACTTAAAGCTTAAAAACAGCTCATTGGTTAGAATCTCCCAGGACTATAGAGTATAGACCCTATAGACCCTATAATCTCCCTGACTCCGCCTACATCAGTGTTGCTGGGCGGGTCAACTGGCATTTTCTATATGATTGGTTGTTTTCAGTATATGCAGTTTGCTGATGTCAGCAAATCTCCAATATAGCGCCCAACGTCAACCCAGTACAGAGAAAGACAGAAACATAGAATATTACATTTCTAATATGGAATGAAGTGGTGGAATGATGCTAACTGTTTATCTGTCATATTCATGTATTTTTGAAATGTGCATTCTTTCTCTGTCAGGTGTCGGTGACAGCGCGAGATGACGTACCTTTCTTTGGTCCGGCTCTGCCAGATCCTGCCATCTTCAAAAAGGTCAGATATCATACACACACACATACACACAGATAGAGGGCTGGTAAGCTAGGGAGTAGGCTGCATCCTAACCTCAATCAGTAAAAGCAACGAAAATTAGATTATTTATATTAAAAAGATTATTGCTTTGGTTGACATTTATATACTTCGGCCCCTGCGATAGACCAGAGTCCTGTCCTGGGGATACTTATACAATAAGCTGTTTCACGCTACAGAAACAGGAGAGCCCCTATGGGTCATCTGGATCGAAACAAGCTGGCTTGTCTAGAGGCTTCCTTAATTGAATCACGATGCACACCCAAATTACTGAAATACTCCCTTTTGTGTTTTGTTACACAGGGCTCAGAGTTCCGTGAGTTCCTCTTCACAAAGCTTATTAATGCAGAGTATGCCTGCTACAAAGCTGAGAAGTTTGCCAAGCTGGAGGTGAGAAGAATCACCCCGTCAGCAAACCGGCTCACACGCATTTTACATTCTACATTCTACAGTGTGAATGGTTTGAGTGTGTGTGTAACAGTGTTTTAGTTGTGTTCATAAGTATTTAAATTATTAGGGTGTAACCCTGCTTAATCGAGATCTTCCTGATCCTGTGTCTCCTGAGTTTTGTTGCCCCTGTTAGGCTGGGACGCCCGACACCTTCTCTATGATTGGTTCTTTTGAGTATGCAATTTGCTGACAGTAAATGCAGCATAGCTCTTCCCAACATTAAAAAGGTTAAAGGTAACCTAAACGATATTTTATACCATAAAAAGGACTAGGTATACATAAGAATGAATATATACTGTACGATCTTAATTATATTTAAGACGTTTGCACTTATTTAAAAGTTATTTTTTTAGCTACATGGGTAGCTGTGGGTAGTGGTAGCATTGGCATAGCTGCATCTACAACAATAGGGGGCAGTATAAAGTCTAAGATATTACTGTTTTCAGGGGGGTAATGCTTATTGTGTCATGTATGTATTTTTTCCCTTGGGGAAATATTTCCTAGCTGTGTTCGACCCATCCTAACTACTAGCTAGTCCAGTTCTAATGTCAGGGCAAATGCAGGAGTATTAACCGAACATGCATGCATCTCAAAACACCTCTATAAGTGTTCCAGGGGCTTTAAGACTTAGATACTATGAGATTCTTCTTAAGGAACTGACGCCCACGTACCAAAATGTGAAACTGACAGGTACATTTAATTTGATTCACGCCAGTATAAATAATTTGTTGAACCTGGGTACTCTGGCTTGTCGTCATCATTGTTGTTCCTGGCAGGAGCGAACGCGGTCGGCCCTGCTGGAGACCCTGTACGAGGAGCTCCATATCAACAGCCAGTCCATGATGGGTCTGGGCGGAGATGAGGAGAAGCTGGAGAACGGAGCCGGTGGAGGAGGTGGAGGAGGAGGAGGCTTCTTCGAATCCTTCAAGGTAGCACCACGCCGCCCCTCGCGCGATGAGGCGTGACGCTTATCTGCAACTCCACGTGCATGAGAGAGACGACTGGCTGGGGAAAGAACTTCTATTTTTCATCTCTCTTGGCTTGGATTCTGGGTATTCACACATGAGAAGTAGGGGGCACTCAGTAGAGGGCACACCAAGGCTGATAAACAACCAGATCACCAACTTTATAAAAAAGTTTTTTTTACCCATGGCAAGAACTGTTTAAAAAACTCCTGAACTAGATAATTACCACAGTCTAATCAATTTGTCTCATGGCCGAACTTTCTACCAAATTTCATGAGAATTAGTATACCTCTTCCTTGAATACGCTGCTAGCAGACAAATGGAGGCGAAAAACATCTAACCTTTTGGGCTAGAGGTAACTAACAAAAACATCTAGCCTCTTGGGCTAGAGGTAACAAACAAAAACATCTAGCCTCTTGGGCTAGAGGTAACAACGCATCGAAACATTTCCTCTCAGAGCTGTCAAAGGTGATTGAAATCCCTCACTTTTCTGCGTCCAAGCTTGAGGTGGATGCGCTTCACATCATAGTGTGGCTTTGGGGCCTGGAGGAAATTCCCAGTAGGGTATGCAGGCACTTTTCTCTGATTGTGAGAGCGCTTCATCAATGGCCATTAGCTGTGGAAGTGCTGGCCAGCAACTGTGGCGCAGCACTAGGAGCTGTGATTGTGTGAGTCTGATGACCCATTTAATTACCCCTCATTAGAGTACTGATGATGAGTACAAGTCCAAGTACAAGTCCGAGTACACATCAGAGTACAAGTCCGAGTACACGTCCGAGTACACATCCGAGTACACGTCCGAGTACAAGTCCGAGTACAAGTCCGAGTACACGTCCGAGTACAAGTCCGAGTACAAGTCCGAGTACAAGTCCGAGTACAAGTCCGAGTGCACGTCCGAGTACAAGTCCGACTACAGGCGTGCTATTCGCTGCTACTGTCCTCTCTCTCTCCAATCCATGTAAAAGCTCTTTATTCCTGTCTCCCGCCATCTCAATACACCTGTTGAGGACCTGCTATTATTCTGTCTACCTTACGTTCTCTTTTCTTAAAGCTACAACATGTAATTTCAGCACTCCTCGAGGCCACATGCGTAAAAAGTATGCCGGGCTAAACCGAGTCTGCTCTGGTGCCTTTGCTTTTACTTTGAGCTTGGAAACCCAACTGCAGCTAATTGAAATAGCTGAATCAGAGCCAAATAGCAGTCTACAAACACACTTTTTTCACAGAGGAGCTCTTTCATGCCCCCCACCCCCCACCCCCCACCCAGAATAATCATAGAAAAATTATAACATTTAAAGGGACACACTTTTGGTTTAATATCCATCTTAAGAGTTCTGAGTGGTTTGTCTTCCTCTCTACCCCACCCCCCACAGCCAAACAACAAAAAGTGTTTATAAAAGTTTCCAGTTTTTACATACTGTAGCTTTAAGCCGTCACTCTATTCAATCTATTGCTCGACCCCTTTATTTCATGTCCATATCATATGCCATAAAATCCCTCTATTGATTTGCCCTCACTCTCCAGTCTTAAACAGCTATGTTATATACTGCTCCTCCTCCTCTGCTGCACACAGAATGCATCTTATGTAATGCTCCTTCAAACGTTGGGCTTCAAAAGTTATTCCCTTTGGCACGCTGCCTTTTTCTCACAGAGTCTCCTCCCCATTGAGTTGCACTGCCCCCAAGTGTTCAAAAATGGTCCTGCTTATGCACACACACACACACACACACACACACACACACACATACACACCTTTCCAGAAATGCACTTTTTTAACCAAGCATAATTGGAAGAACTTGATACAGTTTTCAGGAATCCAGGCGTCAGTTACGTGAAAAACAAAATACCACACAATATTGGGCAAATATTGTTAGAGAAGTCCATATATCCCGTTACAGTCCATACTGTATTTTTTTGGGAATAATGTATTGTAAAACATTTCCATTTAAAAGCATTTGTGGTGGTATTCAGCTAATCACACAGTATGCCGGTACGTTACGCTTCCTTATAGCACCCCATCGACTGACAGCGTGTCCTGGTTTCTCTCTGTAGCGGGTGATTCGCAGCAGAAGCCAATCTATGGATGCCATGGGCCTTTCTAACAAGAAGTCCCATACAGTCTCCACTAGTCACAGTGGAAGCTTTACCCACAATTCCGCAGAGAGCCCCAAAACCCCAGGGATAGTAAGTAGCCCCCTAATGTTCAGGCCCAGTGCACACACGCACACGCACACACACACGCACATGTACAAGCACACATGTACCATTTTGCGGCCATCTGCACACACAGACTCTGCAACCCTAGTTTGTATTAAAGGACTCATTTTTAATCACATTCTAACATTCTAAATCCACTTACTAAAATAGCTTTCACCGATTTCCTGCTTTGCTATTTTTTTATTGATTTTTTTTATTACTATTCTTTTCCACAAAGTAGCGGCATAATTCATCAACTCATCCATTCATTAATTTATAAGCCTCCATCCGACACCAGATGAAATAAACAAAAAATGACTTTTGGGTTAGACATAAAAACCCAAAGACTCCTCAAAACAGGTCCTATAATCACTGTGATTGTCTGTGAACCCCATAGTGTCTAGTCAGTAACCTCCTGAGGTGGGCTAGCTGCTGTCTGACTACCCAGATTCCTCTCGTAATGACTCTTTCCTTCTGTGTTTCTGTGTCTATAAGCTGTGCATTGAGTTTGCCTAAACTGCAGTATGAGTAGCCATGAATCTGAGCATGCTTCCAGTTGTAACTCTTATGGCTGTGTGTGTGTCAAACACAAGTTAAAAATATCACTTGCAAACTTTCAGATCTCGTTAAGAATATTAAAAATAATAATAATAAAAATGTGCTTGTTCACTCAAAGTTGTCCTTACTTCCAGGCTCTTTATTGGGCTTTTTATTATTTATTTATATTATTATGCTCAGATTGACATGCTGATTGTCTGAAATCACATACCAGCATTACCATGGTTACCGGGTGTGCAGCATCATAATATAGCCAAATATCCTTTAGCAGTTTTGATATATTGCCTTTGTCCTAAACCTATTTGTATAAATAATGTTTTGAGTGGGCATGGCGTTTAACAGGTTACAGTTATTGCTTTTTAGCAATTTACTGTTAACTTTGTCCCAACACAATTCATATTCAGCCTAAAGCTCTCCCGATCCAGTTGTCCCCATCTTTATGTATCACAAAACTAATCTGTATCTCTCTGGGCAAAAGGCACTTGTCCCATGGTTCCCTCTTGTCCTAACCCCGGACTACCTTTGCACTGCTTCTCAGTCTTTCCTCTGTGTTAACACTTGAAAGGCCATGAAAATGAGGGGTTATTAAACAACACACACACTAGTCAACAAATGCTGCAACAGTTTGGCATTGTCAACATTAATGTTATGTTATATTTACAGTAGAAGGTCATTAAAATGAAGTTACCATCCAAATGTGTGAATGTTATATTTTTTTAGTGATTTATATAACCACTGCATTCGTGATTTCTTCAGAAAATGTAAATCTAAAACCTCTAGTCACTGACCTTTCTAGGGTTAAGCTACTAGAGCTCCCTTTCAGCTTTGTTACTTCCTGTTTGAATTCTACCTGCTCTGTGCTTGAGATCTCACTATTTGTTCTTTTCCCCCTTATATCCCTCTTGCTATCTCCACCTTTTTTAAATTCCTCTCTTTTTCCCTCTTTCTCTTCTTTCCTGCATCATCTTGTGTGGCTCAGTCATTGCTTGTCCCAGGGAAAAGTCCCAGTAAATATGGACGGCGAGGCAGTGCCATAGGGATAGGAACGATAGAAGAGGTTCATGTATAATCCTCTCTCTTATTTCCTCTTGTCTCTTGTTTGTTAGTTTTATGTTCTCAGTAATCTTATAATTTATATTATTAAGGTATTGTTAATATGTCAGTGTCCCTGTTTCAGATGTTTATTTAGAGATATAGTTACATATAGAGGTTAGATAAGTTGTCATAAGGCTTTTTTCAGCATGACTTTTTTATTATTTGAGTTTTATGCATTCCCACCTGAAACATGTCATCGTTTTATGGATAAAAGAGGAATCCATCCTTGAACAGAGTCAAATTTCCTCTCATGTCTGTCTGTTTCAAGGAAGAAAACTTGCATCACAACCAATGCCTTGCACATTTCCATGAATTAAACATCCTTCACGGTACTTTGCATTAGCTTATACCCCATTAGGCAATGAGTTCATAAGACAAAAGAAGGTTTTAAAGTTGCAGTAGGTAACTTTAGAGAAAAAGCAAAAAATGTGAGACTACAAGCTATGTCTGATTTTAACAATCAGATGCAAGGTGTGCCCTAACTGTCTCTACTAATGACGGACTGCGTTGTAGACTTCCTGAAGACCTCTGGTCTTCAGAAGGGGTGACTGTGATTGCTAGGGACATGAAGAAATCTTGCATACAGTTGGTTCAATCTCACATTTTACGGACAAATCCTCACATTTTTTGCTACTATTGAGTTTTTCAGAAACTCTCCCTAGTTGCAAATTTAATCTTCAAAGAGATATTGACCTTCAGTAAAAACCTTTACTTAGCCTATAGTTTCCTCATGTCCACATATGTCCACATGCTGGACTTGGATGAAATATTACATTCGGTCACTATATTTAATAAAGCCATACCCTACAGCTTCTATTATATCTCGACTTAACATCTGTGACAGTGGTCGAAGACTTGTAGGTCAGTGGGAGTTAAATATGATAGAGGAATCCTGTAAAACCCTTACCAGATAACACTTTGACCAGCATGGTAAGTATGTTATAAAAGTATGCTTTTGAGAAACATTGTAACCCAATAGCAGCTGGTTATTTAAATACAGTGACCAAACATAATATTTTACCCCACATCAGATTGTGGAAGCTATGCAGTCAAGGGCTTTACTACATTTTAGGACCCATTTCACCTGAAATTTCCATTTCCCCTGGTATTACAGTATGCTGTGGTTATGCATTGAATAAACTCACAGCGAGTCTGACTTTCATTCTTTTCCTGGTGCTAGTCCTTGATTATTCCTGGGAAAAGCCCCACCCGGAAGAAGTCTGGGCCCTTCAGCTCCCGACGCAGCAGTGCTATTGGCATCGAGAACATACAGGAGGTCCAGGAGAGAAGGTGAGGAGGGGTGTAGCGGGGGAACACTTTAATGGCGAGATGAATGCAAGCACAGGTGGAAGTAGCAAATGAAAATGGGCCCAGCCATAGCGGGCCTATAGCCTATTGATAATGTGTCAGTTGGAAGGGAGTTGGCGGTGGTGGGTCGTTACTGACAGAAATCTCCACCTGAATTAAGGATCAGACCATCTTCATTATAATAGAATGAAAGCTTCATAACAAATGGAATTATCATGAATACTAATTCAACGTGTATGTCAACTTAGATTAGATTAAATTCTAAAACATATGATATTCATGTCATAGCAGTGGAACAATGTGTTATGCTAATTAGCTGGGGGGTAAACAATAAAAAGAAATGACATGCCGGTTTGTGCTGGTTTTTGCGCAGCTTCGATATTATTCAGGACTATTGATTATTTATGGTATTCATTGTTTTCTGTCAATGAATCCATTTTAATATCTTTACCTCTTCCTCTGTCCAAGCCGGGAGGTGTCCCCCAACCCACAGAGGACCCCAGAAAGCAGCCACATCTTCCAGGACCCCAAATCAGAGAACTCTTCCAACCACAGCTCTCCAGAGAGACCGATTGCTAGAAATAGGTAAATGCAATTATATTACGGTGGTCACTAAGTTTGTTGAATGATTAACTTATATCACGTTCTGATGCTATTCTTTAATTAATATGCAATTTTAATGTTAAATCTAAATCTAAACAATACACTTGACAGTTATTAGGATGTCTGCTAACAGAATACAAAGATGTGATGCAGTCATGGCTCTCTCATCTCCTGGCAATGAGATCACAATGCCTTTTGTAGTCTAGGCCTTACTGCGATCATCTTTGCCGCTATGCAGATAGCCTTTGTCATGCTTTACCAAGATGTTATCCACAGACTTGCATGGGGTCCCCCTGCTGGCTTCAAGCAGAATATCAGTCTGTAGGATCAACCAGGAATATCAGTTAATACATTATTAGAAAATCATTAATTGACTGAACCTTTAATTGTGCTGCAAAATCATACTCGCCAGTGCAGCTAGCAAAACTAACATGCAAGTGAGCTACAAGTGTAGACTTGGACATATTATGGAATTGAGAGTATTTAGTGTAACGTATAGCATGTAATGTGTCTTGGTAATGTCAGAGTAACCAAGGTGTGTAGTTCGGCCTTGTGTTGCAGAGCGCCGTCTATCCCCGAGGCCCAGGACCTGTCTCGCTCCTCTTCTAACGCCAGCAGCTTCGCCAGCGTGGTGGAGGAGCACGAGGCCACAGAGGAGTACGACACCGGACTGGTGAGAACAAACACCTGGGATGTAAAGACTTAACACAAAAACAGTTAGTTGCTCACATCTGGTGTGGTCTGACATTACAGGAAAGCCTATCTTCTGCTGACACCCTTAACAAGAGGGACAGTGTCTACAGCTCCTGGCTGGAAGACAGTTTGGGCAGCCCCAACCAGGCAGGCTCCACAGGTGAGAGCAGGACAATGCATGCCAAATGGGGCCAAATGCCCAGGGGCCTCTGACCACCAGGGGCCTGGATTTTAAAAAACAGAAATGAAAACCTTTCTACCCGAGCAGTGTGATAATAGCCAAAAGAATATATAAAAACCACTTGACAACAAGCCATTGCTTTCTAGTTACTTATACAGAGAACTATTAATTATAAATGTGCTGGAACATCATCCATTGGCAAGAACAGCTGGCAGCGTTATATCAGATGGATTTAGATTAGTCTTGACAGGAACGCATCTGTCTTGTCCTTTCCAGCGCCAGCTCGTCCTCAGCATCCACCCGAGGCACTGAAGGGACCGGACCCAAAAGGGACTGACAACCGAGCCAAGACGGAGCGTCCCTCGCAGGAGGGCAAGTCATCATCGGTGAGACACAACAGAGACAAACTGTTTGGCGTCGGTCCTCCAGGCTTTGGCTCCAAATGCTCATTGAACACCCTGGGGGTAGATAAGTCGTCATAGGGCTTTTTTCAGCAACACCCCGGGGTGTTCAATGTTTGTCTGTCTGTTTTTTTTTCTTTTTCGCTTGCTTATTTAGCTGTTGCATTTGTATCGTTAACCCTGGGCTCCTCTCTCTGTGTCTCTGTTCAGAACTGTTAGCCTCTTGTCGTTGGTCAGTACATGGATGTCCATTTTCAGGTTACAATGGCAGTCTGCATTGTCTTCTGAGACCATCCTTATCAGAAATTGGGCCGTATGCATAAATATTCTCCAAGGGCGAGAAAGTCGTAAGAGAATTTGTTGGTTGGTTTCAACAATGTAATGAATCTGTTCATAAATTATTGTGCGTTCATGAGATTTAAGAATTAGCATAATGGAAC
>JAOEHI010000020.1:2455843-2467693 GCA_025447815.1 Percopsis transmontana
AGACATTAGAGTTGGCTTACAAAGCAGCAAAAGGAACTGCCCCACTCTACCTCCAAGCTATGGTAAGATTCCAAGCCACAGCCAGAGCACTTAGATCTAGCACCTCGACTGGCAGACTAGCACCTCCGTCGCTACGATCGGTGCATAAGAATTGCGCAGCTCAGTCCACACTCTTCTCTGTCCTAAAACCCACCTCTTCAGAAGTAATCTCAGTACCTCGGCCACCGATCTTTCTACTTCATAGCACTAATCCCACTAACAATCCTTATTCTATTCTCCCTTTAAAAATGTTTTTTAAATAAAAACAATCCTTCTTTCTATTCTGCTAGATAGGCACTAAGAATGTTAAGCACTTTGTAGGTAGCAATTATTGACTGTTTGAAGAGTGATAATTTTAGATTATTGTAAATATTAATTGTTTTGAGGAACGAATGATACACTTTATAGTAATGTTGTGCAAATTAATTAAGGTAAAGTAATTTAGGCTACTAATTGTAAGTCGCTTTGGATAAAAGCGTCTGCTAAATGCTTAAATGTAAATGTAAATGTATTACAGGTGCTGCTCCCTGGTGTGCGGGAATCGCCAGGTGCCGTAGATTCGGTAATCAGCCTGACACTATTTCAGCCTGCTTCCCGGGAGAGACTCACCGCCAGATTGTTGACCAAACTTAAGGTAAATTATAATAGTCTAATTTGGCTTTATCTTCTTGGCTAACTGTGGTTAACATCTCTATGCAAACGCAATGTTCACACTGCAACGTTAACTTACCATACCTACCTACCATAACTTGCAAGCTGCTAAAAATCAGGTGTTCACAAGTATGCAGATCAACAACACCAATTGCCTCTGTTAAGCAGCCAACTGAATAAAAGTATTGAAAAAAAGTATAAAACATCGTCGAATTTCCCCTTTTTAAATTAAATAATTAGTATCGTTTCAGTATCGAGTACTGTGATACTTTACTTGGTATCAGTATCGAAATCCAAATTTTATCGTGATCAGTAATGTGACAACACTAGTCGAGACACATTGCTTAATGCAATGTGTGAGAATACAGAGCAGAGTGAGGTAACATACCATGAAAAGGCAAATTTTTATTATCTAAATTGTGCAAAGCTCAAGATCTGTCTGGTCAGATCTGTGACAGATCAAAGAAGTATTAATAAGCATGTTGTGACCTATAGCATGAGCAAATAGATGTAATGTAAGAGGTTACTTGAACCGGATTTTTTTTGGGGCGTTTTCTTTCTTACACAGACTCTAATGGATGACTCAATGGTTAGCTGTTCACCAAGCCCTAGATTGGCGGGTCACCAACCACCACCCCTGGCATCTACCCTTGTTGGACCTCCTCAAGCAAATCCTACCCTAGCACCAAAAGCACGGAGAGAAGAAAAGGGACACCACCAGCAGCTATCACCATATCAGCAACATGTGCTACAGGCATTAAACACTGATGTGAATGAGCATGAGCACTTCCTTTTAAGTTTTAATAATTAAATATTAAGAAGGCTTGAGACTCGCCAGCAGGGCATGGCAAGGCTCAGAATGCAATCCGTATTCTTTGACATAGAGTTTGGAGTGGACACCTGCCCACACGAGATTTATTTCATAATTTTATTACAAAAAGTTTACTATTAAAAATACTGTAATAATAATAATAAACTCTAAAAATGACTACATTTCTTTTGTTACTACAATATTACTATATACTTTAATAATAATAAACTAAAAATACTATATCTGTTGTGTGCTCCATTTCATTCTTTAATGTAGGGAAGAGATTAGTTTTTAAACATCTAGGAAATTAGTGTCTTAAAGCATTGTCCATTAGAAATTATCACACCTTTAACCATTTTGACTATAGTTGTAGTCTTTGTGGATGTTCCTTTGCAGCCTGTGCGCGTAGGTGTGTGGACTCCCTGTGTCCTGCAGAGAGTAACAACATGGAGAGGGGAGGTGGTTAGCTTGAGAGAAAGAAATGATTTGTAAGTAGTGGTGGAAATTCTTTTTTCATAAAGACTCGAACAGCAGGCTGTCATGAAAACCCAAACCAGTACTGAGAGTTGGGGTGTACTGGAATACTGAAAAACGCATTGGCTAGATCCACAAAAGAAAACCATTTACTGGTAGGTGGAACCTGGGTGGTGGAACGCGTGCATGCACTGCTGCACAGCTTGTAAATCCTGAATGAATCGCCATTCGTCAGGTTTGCCCTGATCGCAGATTTTCCGGAAATATAGGTGTACGTACAGGCGAGGTGTCACATGGAATGATGATGCCAGCATTTAGCAATGAGTCAAACACCTGTTTTATGCAAACAAGAGGGTATTAGTGTTGTGTTGTTCATGAACGTTAAGTTCTTTGCAAACTAATCTTTTATATGACACAGAGTAATTAGTTGTCTCAGTGACTGATTCGTTAATTTTCACGCATGTGTACATGGTCTTGGACTCTTACGTTCACTCGTCGTCGCATTCAGCCTATGGGTTTTTCATTCATTTGTCACGTGACAGTTGTATTGGCTCAGCCACAGGGCTATACGCTAAGCATAGGAAACAGAAATGATTTGTTCACGACTCATAACTATGGGTCTTCGTGTTTGTCTTTTGTTCATTTGTCACGTGGCAGTGGTGCGTCTCTGCACCTCCTTGGTTTGAATTGGTTGTGGCTTTATAGAATGATGATAGAGAATGATCAAGAAGTGAATTTGTGTAGGCTATTATACTGAAGCAAACCATGTAGCCTTCAGTTTTTGAGAACCAAACTAGTTTTAAAATGAACAAAATGAACAAAATGACTCGAAAAAAGATTTGTTCATTAACTGACCGAGATGTGCCTTGCAAGATCTATAACAACTTTTAGGTATTATCTCTACTGAAGCTGCTCCTTTAATTAGATTTACATCATATTTACCTTGAGCCCACAATTTAGGTGGGATGTCAGTAGGGTGATTCTGCTGTTCTGCTTGTTGTAACAAGCTGAATCTTTCTAAACTAGAAAGATTAAAGGTTGGCCTGACACAACAAGCGTCATGCTGGGCATTGCTTTATAAGCAGCATGTGAAAGTATTTCGTACATGGGTTCTGGCTGCATTTGAACTTCTAAACATTTAATTCTGTCTAATACCATTTGTTTAACATCAAGTGTGGGTGTGTTAATTTCAGCCTGTGTTTTGAGTGTGTGTGGGTGCGATCTCACGTGATGCTGGTTCGCCCGTCTCTTTACCTGGCCCCACCGCTAGTCAGTTAGATGCTCCTGTGCGGTTCTGCCTCCCCTGTGGACAATCTCTAGCCCAACGAGAAGGGGATCCACAAATAAAGCATCCATCAGTCCATTGAGATTGTCCTCTGCTGTGTCCTTCATTCCTGCCTGGTGCGTGCTTTTGTCCCCTTCCCCTTCCCCTGCCCCTCTACTTGGCTAATATGCTTGTAGTTGGGTTAGATAATCTACAACGATTTCGTTAGGTTTTTTTTTGCACTGAGAAAGTTTGTCCGTGTCCATTTCTTTCACAAAATTCTGTTATTATTCGTTCAAACAGGCCCTCCACTGACCTCCTATAAATGTCTTCTGCTTCCCAATTAAAGGCACGGTCAATTGTTGTTGGGAAATCCCCCTGTACCGTGCTCCATTTTGCACAGAGGCATTTGCTCACCTCGTATGAGTCTTTTGGTCTCCACAGACGGAAAACTTGTTGAGTACCTCCATACCCGTTCTTTACTTCGATCAGCGGAAAGTTGTATTTGACTGGTGCATTGTTTTGATAATGCTTCCCATTCCCATGACAGACCCAGCAGACACCTAGCGTCTCCAGGAGGTGATGCTGGTTCTTCAGGACATTTGGAGGGCAGTGAACATAACCTCTTCTCGGACTACAGGCCCTAAGCAACAGTTGGCCGCAGTGGAGCTTCTTGAGAGCACCGTTGCTCTCAAGAAGCTCCACTGGCCTCCCGTCTGTCCCTGCCCCAGTGTCGGCTAGCTCCAGCCCCGCTAGCCTCCCGCCTGTCCCTGCCTCAGTGTCGGCTAGCTCCAGCCCCACTAGCCTCCTTCCAGTCCCAACTCCCATGCCTGCTAGCTCTGGCCCCGCTAGCCATGTTGGCGAACTCAGATATCCCTAGTCTCCAGCCAGTTCCTGTTTCCCAGAGGTCCCAGTTCTGGGGGTCACGGCTTGCCCTCCGGGGTAGGCGACAAACTGCGCAAGGCCGGTCCCCCCAGCCTTGCCACACCTACACCTCTGAGGTTCCCGGCCTGACCCCTAGTGCTTCCACGCCATCTCCCGGTCCGACCTCCAGCGTATCCAATCCATCTCCCGGTCCGACCACTAGTGTCCCCAGGCCAGTTCCCTGCCTGACCGCTAGTGCTTCCACGTCAGCTCCCAGTCCGGCCCCTGGCACTTCCTCGCCTGAGCCGCCGCTCCCTGTTCCGGACCCAGTCTGTTCATTGGCGGCCACAGATTTCAAGACCCCAGCCTATTCTCCAGAGGGGTTCAGTCTCCGCTGCTGGCCTCCGGCCAGGCTCCTGGAAGGGTCCCGCCTCCGCCTCCGGCCCCCAGCCTGTCCTCCGGAGGGGTCCCGCCTCCGCTGCTGGGCCCCCGGATGGGTCCTCTGTGTTCCCCTGTGCTCCTTCGTGTCCCTTCCGAGTTCCCCTGTGCTCCTTCGTGTCCCTTACGTGTTCCCCTGTGCTCCTTCGTGTCCCTTCCGAGTTCCCCTGGGCTCCTTCATGTCCCTTCCGAGTTCCTCTGTGCTCCCCTAGTGTTTCCCCTAGTGCTCCCCCGTGCTCCTTTCCCCTAGTGCTCCCCCTAGTGTGTCTACCTTGCTTCCGTGTTCTTCACGGCCCCTCCCTTGGTCCGCCCTACCTTCTTATATGGTCCTTCCTCTCGTTTTAGCGTCCTCACCCGTTTCCCGTTCCCCTGTGTATTTAGTCTGTTTCTCCCCTGTCTCTTTGCAGGTTCATTGTCGTATGTATTTGTCGTGCCTTTTCCTCATTGACGCCTTTTCCTCATTGATACCTTTTCCTCGTTGATGCCGAGTCCTTGTCCTGGTCCTCGCCTGCCCGTGTCCATGGCCATGCCTGTAAGTTTTTGTGGACTTCCCCGAGCCGTAAGCCTTTTTTGTGTTTTGGTTGTTGGCCTGTTTTCCTTTGTTACCATGTTCTGGGTGAGTTTTGTTTAATTAAACTCCCAAAACCCCACTGCCTGTCTGTGTCTGCGCTTGGGTCACTAATAACACTAGCCGTGACAGAGATTTATTGTAATAGTGTTTATACTACATCATGTGTGAAGTCTGGAAACAATCACAACAGACCATTTACACAACAGACATTGGCCCATGTCTGTTAGGCCTGCACGTCACAGTACATGGTTGCACAGGCAGTCCAGCTCCTCCAGGATGGTACATCCATATGTGCGGTCGCAAAAATTTTCACAGTACAGTCTCAAGAGCATGGAGGATATACCAGGAGACGGGCCATTACACGAGGAGAGCTGGACAGGGCCATAGAAGGGCATCAACCCAGCAGTAGGACCGGTATCTGCTCCTTTGTGCAAGTAGGAACAGAAGGAGCACAGCCAGAGCCCTACAAAATTACCTACTGGTGTGCATGTTTGTGATCAAACTGTCAAACTCAATGAGGGTCCAACGTTCTCTAGAGAGACCAGTCCTTACAGCCCAGCTCGATTGGCATTCACTAGAGAACACCATAATTGCCCTTTCTCTTCACAGATGAGAGCAGGTTCACACTGCGCACATGTGACAGACGTAAAAGATTCTGGAGACGCTGTGGTGAACTTTATGCTCCCTGCAACATCATCCAGCATGACCGGTTTGGTCATGCTGGATGATGTGGGTCAGTGATGGTCTGGGGAGGCATATCCTTGGAGGGTCGCACAGACATCCACGTGCTAGCCAACAGTACCCTGACTGCTGTTAAGTTAAGTTAAGTGCTGTTAAGGGATGAAATCACTGGTGCAGTGGGCCCTGGGTTCCTCCTGGTGCAGGCCAGATTGTGAAGGCAGTTCCTGGATGACAAAGGCATTGACCTGAATCCAATTGGAAAAACTCTGGGACATTATGTATCGGTGCATCCGTAGCTGCCAAGCACATGACCAGAATCCCTCAACGAGGGGAAACCCTCCGAGTCAGGAGAGATTCCCTTCTGACGTCAGATTCGCTACGCACATTTAAATAAGGCGAAATAATTCACAATCAAACATTAAGAAATCTCTCTCTCTCTCTCTCTCTCTCTCTCTCTCTCTCTCTCTCTCTCTATATATATATATATATATATAATGTGTGTCTCTCTATATATATATGTTTGTGTATATAATCTGCACTGATTTATATAATAAACTCTCTTTTGAAATAATGAGTTTCAATTGTCTGATAATGTGATTGAAAACCTTATTTTAGGTTAAATACTCAGATGTACCTAAATTATACCACAAGATCCACCATCCAGTGGATGAATGTGAGAATATAAGACCACTTTTCTATGAAGAAGGTTCTCTGCTGTTGTATATTACAGAACAGGTTTTATACTATCTCACAACTTCAGATTTTTTGATGGATTACAAGCATTGATCATCCTAATTATTAAATATTAATTATTAATAAATCATTTGTTTCCAGAGCAACAAATCTGGGTGGTGCAACTTTAAAAGTCAAATTTAGATTAATATCTAAAAGTTTGACCCGAAATCATTACAGACCTATTCAGCTATATAGATTTAGTGTCTGCTAAATGCTCTAAATGTAAAAGAATGATGCAAGTGTTTTACATCAAGTGAAATATAAATATGAACAAGTTAAAACATTGAAATTTAAAGCAGTAAAAGTAAAACAGAAGTGCACAATAATTAAAAGTGCTGCTACTTGTATGCTTAGTTGAATAAATATGTGTTAAGTTGTCAAAAATATGCTTAATTCGGATGAGCAACCCTTTTCTGGGTTGCTCATGTCATCAGACATGCTACATCACAAGAAACTGAACAGGGAAGGGCAGAATGTATGAAAAACTGATGTCACCATTTTTAATGGGGACACTCCCTGTCTATGACTCACCCACACTTAGAACGACAAGGATAGCCATTGGGCATGTTCTGTATTGCTGTTGATGTGGCCAAATGCTCTGCTCTAAATATAATCTAAGGTTGACTGCTTTCAGAGGCCTCATTCGTGTAAACGGGTTCACAACGGGTGTGGAGATACCCCGGCCTTTCAATTCAATGCTATTGGTAGAAAGCTTTGTCAGAAGGAAGGGCTTTGCTCACTTAAACCATAACCAGACACTAAAATCAAATTGTAGGTTCATCTGTCATTTTCCATACACATACATGGGGAAATAAATGACCTGGCACTAATTTAAGCCAAAAATAAAGCAATTTCAATAACTTGTGTTAGTGGTGTTCCGACTGCTTGATTTCAGTGTTTGGTTCTGTTTTAGGATCCTTTATGGTAAAATATGAACTTCCCACACCAAGTGAAACCAACAGGATAACATGGATTTGCTGACAGTGTCAGTAAGTGTGTTACTATGGTAACAGACACTATATTCTGTATCGTTGGCATGTAGTCTCAGCCTATAGTGATTTCTACAGCGAAGAAAGCAACTACAACAGAATAATAAAAGAATAGGCCCAAATGAAAAGGTTTGCTGCAAGAGTAGTAGGCACTGTAGGCACTGTTGGATAACCCTGGTTGGATGTTGGTCATCCTCCTGTAAGAGAATAGTGCAAGAAAAGACAAGCTAAAAATGGTCAGTGTGTCAGATTTTCTAAACTTAAATGTTAAACTGTAATTTATAACTTATCTTTATAGTACAGACAGGAAATAGGTTATAAAAATAAATAGTACACTTGACAATATCACTGGCTTTTGTAGGTAATTTATGGGGCCATATATTTGACAGTACTATATAAAGTGCATCAAAGCCTGAGGATAAATAAAAAGACAGAAGAAAATATACTCACAAAATATATTTAGTCAGAAGGCAAAGGTTTAACGGTTGAAGTTGTGTCGTCAAATACTGTAAAGCCGCTGCTCTTAGACCAGGAAGTACACAGCTGTTTAATAATGGCTCAAGTTTGCCACCTAGTGGAGATTTGAGCAAAATCCTTTCTTTCTGTGAGGACAGTCCCTCTACATTGTAACCGATTTCAAATGGTGCTAGACATGGTGGAAACTCTGAACACCAGAAGAAAACGGTCAGCCTTGGTGAGGGGGTTTGTTATAGGCCTAAGTATGATCAACTTCCACACAAAATAATTTTATAAAAATATTTGTATCCATGTCGTCTCTAAGTGGATGGTTGATAGATAGCTCGAATGTTGAATAAATAGCCGATTTTGCACATGATTATCAGTGAAGTTGGTTCCAGCTCAAGAACACCGATTTCAAATGGTGCTAGATGTGATTTCATACTCTAAAACACCATGAGAAACCAGTTTCCTGGGGAGGATGGCATCTATGTCTGTAATGGCATAAAAATTGCATGTATTTTCCACTTACACATTTACTATAAATAACGACTGCACTACAGAGGACTAACTCTATCAATATACTACAGTTCTGTCAAAAGCACTCCATAATAGCTATTCTAACAATCAGCAGACGCTTTTAACCAAAGTGACTTACAATTACATGGTGCAGGTAGAGGTTAGCCATCTTTCTCAAGGATGCTTACAGGTAACTCTGGGGCTCAAACCCACAACCTTCCGGCTAGGAGTCCAACACCTAGACACCTTGACCACTAGAAACCTTGACAACTAGACTATCTTGCCCCAATTTAATCTGTCAACAATTTAATTGAAGCAAGTTGGAAAACCTGATCTGCCTTTATTTCAAGTTATTAGCACTTATAATAAAACAAATTTGAATTTAAAATATCCCTGTCTAATTGAAGTATAGAAGAAGAAATTTTGATCTAAAATGCAGCTTTTATCCAAAGTGACTTACAATTAGTACATTTGTCAACAATTACATGGAGCAGGTAGGGGTTAGGCATCTTGCTCAAGGATGCTTACAGGAGGGCCAACTCTGGGGCTTGAACCCATGACCTTCTGGCTGGGAGTCCAACACCCAGACGACTACACTATCCTGCCCCCCCTTATTTTAGGTTAAATACTCACATGTACATGCCCTAAATACTACCACCAGATCAACCATCCAGTGGATGAATGTGAGAATATATGACCAAAGTATTTTGTTTACTACACTACACTACTACACTACAGTATCTTGCTAGGAAACTATAAAGGCTCCTTCACACAATTGAAACTTATATCTGCTTTTTGAATCTTTTAATATAGATCTGGTCTACCAAAGGCTGCCCACACAGGTACAAACATTACTGAATTAAGATTTGGTTAAAGTTATGTTAAAATATAAAATTACAAAATTTATATTTTTTTTCTATATATTATATCAAATTTCTTCAAATCTTTTTTTTTTATCTCAAATTTAAATTCAGGCACTTTTGCTGAGTTTGGGTAAAATAATACAACTAATTGATCTGCTGTATCACCTCAAGTTGTTAGTTGGAATCCAACCAGACATACAGTCCAGGAGATTAACATGTGTGTGTATTCAGTATCTTTTTCAACAATGTGTGTGTATTAATTTGAACTGTTGGTCACAGATGGTGTAGAAAACAGTAATTAATTCAAATTGAATTAATGACCTATAGCTCCCTGTATACTTCTTGGTAACATACAATACTGCTGTTCTCACCCGTGTTAGGTATCCTGTCATGTCTGTAGTCCAGCTTGGGGTAACTGTTGGGGTAATGGAAAGGATAGATTTCAAAATGCAAGGCAGTGCTGCTATACATACTGTAACATGCAAGTGATCTACTGAATTGCTTAGTTTAAATATATATAAATCATATAATTATTATTACATAGTGTTCATGTTTTCCTTGAGTAGTTTTATCACACTTTGCCCTCACACTTTAACAAGAAAAAAATGCTGCTTTGAAATGTATATATTGACAGTAGATTTGGTCACATTTTCAGAAGACCCATTATAAAGTCATCAATCAACCAAATTTCATAACTGTTTTTTGTGACAAAGAAGTATGTGCTCCAATGATTCCATCACAGAAAAACAACAGTTGTAGTAATTATTGGAAACTCAAACTGCCATGACATATTATGTACAAGTGTATGTAAACATTTTCTTACAACTGTATATACAGTATATGCAGTCATGGAAAAAAGACCACTGCATATTTTTATGAATATAATAATGTAAATATATTAAATATATATAAAATTATGTGTATATATTAATATATTATATTATATACACCTCAGTACCCTTCAACATTCTCGGTGTGACATTATCAAGCAGGAACTGAAACTAAATAACCAAGTTAAAATGCAGGGAAAGCAAAAGGCAGTGTCTTCAGTCTTCAGTCCAAATGCACAGTGCAGTGCAGTCTGTGGAAAACATTGCAATTACAGCCATATAAAAGCTGAAAATATCGAAAGAACTAGCAAAGAGAGTGATGTTTGAGGGCCTTATGGTTCCCCTCTTCCATCTTTCTTTATCCTTGTTTTTGCTAGCTTCATCCTTCCTGCGCCATCCCTCATGTTGTTATTCATGAACTCTCTATGACTATGCGCCTCTCTAATTGTCTTGGTCTGCCTCCCGGTTCAGCATTCTGTGTTCATTTGCTGTTTTCTGTTTCAGAGATCCGTTTGTTTCTGATGTTTGAGTCAGCTGACTTAAACATTTTTACTTCACTATTAGGAACGGCCTGGGCTTTGATAAACAATGTAAAAGGATTTTTTGTACCTAAAATACAATTTGAGAAATATACCATTGTCATGTATTTAATTACATATAAACGTTATTTTCTTGGTTATTCAAATATGAACATGCATGACTTACACATCAATACTGGTTATGTTACTGTTGTTTATGTATTAATCTCCCAGGGGTTTAAAAGATGATTGCAAGATATTTAATTTTTGAAATTTTTTACTTTTAATCTAGTTTTATTGTGTCATGTTGTGTTTATTTTTTATTTTTGTAAGTTTTAAAAAAAAAACTTGCATGGGAGGCAGGGAGCTGTGAGCTATCACAGGTCAAAACCTTTTACAACCACATAGACTTATGCTTCCAGTTGTAGAGAGATGGTAACATATCCGATTACAGTATATACTGAAACTGTGCACTTGAGTGCATAGCCTGATACTGCCCTAAGTCACACCAGCCACTCCTGACATAAAATAGAAACTGTGTGCATGTGGGTGTGTCTTAAGGGAGGTTATGTGTAAGAGTGCACAAGGGGTGGGGTTATTAATCTTCGTATAGGTTAAAGGTCACAATTTACAAGAAGTGAGAGCTCCAAACGAATTAAGGTAATGTATGTCACATTTGTGCGATCAAGGATGGCATTTTTTATAAAGTGATATAAACAGTTAACACCAGCAGTGTTATATGTTAAAGTGCCCCTCTGGAACCACACATTTCTTTCTTGTCTCACTGTCTATGTTTAAAACCCAACTGTGAATGAAAGTAACTATTTACTATCAGTTTAAATCAAATGACCATGGCGGTCAATGGTCATTATTAAATAGCTGTCTGATTTTACTATCCGCGCATCTGGTGGTGATCCGAGATAATCAAAGGGTGAGATAGATTGAGAGGGAAGGAGTGTGTCTACCTCTGCTGACGGGCTCGGGTCGTGACAGTACCCCCCCCTCTACGGACGCCTCCTGGCGGCCGAGAACGCTTCTCAGGGTGTTGGAGATAGAAATCCCTGATTACCGAGGGATCCAAAATCTGTCCCCGGGGAATCCAACTGCGCTCCTCCGGCCCGTACCCCTCCCAGTCAACCAGATAATG
>JAOEHI010000020.1:2467793-2478364 GCA_025447815.1 Percopsis transmontana
TATAATCGTATCGTGACCCTTGTATCGTGATATGTATCGTATCGTAAAGTCCTTGCCAATACCCAGCCCTAGTCAAGATGCCCCTTTACCCAGTACATTCCCAATAAGCCGGGCAAATTCGGCATTCAATTCTGGGTCGCTGTTGATGTGGATACCAAGTATATGCTCAATGCATATCCGTATCTGGGGAAGGATCCGAGTTGCCCCGCAACACAGAGCCTAGGGAAGAGTGTGGTCCTGAAACTGGTGGAGCCTTTTTTGGGGAAGGGAAGAAATGTAACGACCAACAACTTTTTTACATCACTCCCCTTTTCCCGAAAAAACTCCTGGCCAAAAACACCAGCCTGGTGGGCACCACCAACAAAAATAAACGGTCACTGCCACCTTTTGCGCACCAGAAAGCTGGACTGCACGACACAACAGTGATGCAGAGCGACAGGGCAACGATCACTATATATCAGGGAAAAGAGAAGAAGAATGTCTGCATCCTCAGCACATGCACAAATCGGTGGAGATACGGGATGACGCAAAAAAGAAGCCAGAGACAGTCCACTCTTACAACAGGACAAAGTGGGAGTTGACGTGCTGGACAAGATGCTGAGGCCATACTCTACCCGAGTCGCTACCAGAAGATGGCCAGTTGCAGTCTTTTATAACATAATGGACATGGCCGCAATGAATGCGTGGGTCCTGTACCAGAGCTGCATGGATAGAAATACAACCAGGCGTATGTTTATCCTGGAGTTCTGCAAGAAGTTACGCAGTTAGCATATAACTAGGCCAACCACTAGGCTTATCTTGCCGACCATGCACGAAGAGAAGAGGAATAATTGTGGTGTAAAACACAAGTGCGCAAAAAATAAATTAACCAAATTGTGCATTAGGTGCCTATGTGCGGGTGTGGACAGTGCACCGCGAAAATCTACAGCGTGTGCCGACTGTGAGTAGTGTGCGTGTGTATGCTAAAGTAGTCCTATCTTTCTTGTTAAATAATGTTGTAAATCTTGTGTGTGTGTGTGTGTGTGTGTGTGAGTGAGTAAGCGAAAGAGAGACAGCGAGCGCTCTGTGTCTATATTATATAAAACATCCTAATCCAAAATGTGTTTATTTCTAAAACAATTACGTTATTTAAATGTGTTAATTATTTTGTTGTTGTGGTTTATTGCAGTTTATTGAAGAATTTTACAAATCATTTGACTTTTTTGATCTGTTATGAAATTGAAAGCTATAGCAAGCATCTTTATTCCCATTATAAAACAACACGATTATCCAAAATTTGTTTTCTTCTTCTACAATTATATAAGGCTATTTAAATGTGTTAATTATTTTGTTGTTGTTTATTGATACATTTGACTTGTATCAAATTAGCGAGCTCTCTGTTTCTTTATTCCTAGTAGTAACTAAAACACGTTATCCGAAATACGTTTTTTTACTTTTACTTAATGTAGGCTATTTAAATGTGTTAATTTGTTTGTTTGTTTGTTGTTTAGTTTAGTTTGTTGTAGGCTACAGTTTATTGATGCATTTTAAAATGTATTTCCCTTTTTACTCTGTAATAAAAGTGTGTAAAATTCGTGTGTTGGCTATTTCTATGAAAATTACCTGAGTGGTTTCAAATGAGTGCAAGAGTTACAATTTACAATTAGGCATTTAGCAGATGCTTCTATCCAAAGCGACTTACAATCACATGGTGCTATTACATGGAGCAGGTAGAGGTTAGGCATCTTTCTCAAGGATGCTTACAGGTAGGCCACCTCCGGGGCTTGAACCCACGACCTTCTGGCTGGGAGTCCAACACCCAGACCACTAGACTATCCTGCCCCCATCAGACTATCCTGCCCCCGTCGAGAGTTCTTTGGAATCAATCTTTATAACTATGTTGTCACGAACACAAAGTTGGTATAATAACAGATACACTGAAAATAAACGTTTTTATATGCCTTGAACATTTAAGACTACAATTTAGGGTTAGGGTTGGAAAAATATGATTATCCAATTTTTAAAGAATGTAATTTTCTTTTAAGAATTCTTGATATATCACTATAACCATTGTTCTTTCTTAAAGAAAGAACAGGATGTACTCTTTTCAAGGTCTGTGCCTAAGATGTTTAATTGTTATTCACGTCATACCTTTCTTAGTGAACTTAAGATGACATTAGTAGACCATTGTATTTTAAGAGTTATGAGGGGAGAACACTGTAGAGATGTCTCCAGGTGCATCGGATCTCGGGCATAATAGAAACGACGTGACCATGAGCATTACACATACACACACAGGCCTTCCCTTATAAATATGATTATGTGAGCTGAAGTTTTTGAACATTTACTGACAACCAGTAAACGGTTCCCTTGCTGCAAGGTTAAATAAAAGATCTACTTTGGAAAGTTGTTGTCCTGAAGGTTTTTGAATAATTTCTTTAACACACTCATGAGTTTCCAGACTACCGTAGGGCATTTCCTGTGTAAGCGCATTGTACACCCGCCCATGTAGGCAAATATGATACTTTAATAATAAAAGTCATATTTTTTTGCAATTCGGCTCTTCATGAGTTCGCAGAAAGCAGTGCTGGCACCTGCTTTCCCCTGTCTGCTGCCTCCAGCTGTTAGCAGCCAATCCTATTGTTTTTGTTAACCTTAGTAACCACTGTTATGTAACTGTGAGCCAAGCGCTGTGAGCACTGATATATTGAAAAAACTCTAAGCTTTCCTTTGAAAAAAAAGCTCAGAATAGTAGCTGATAGTTGACACCGGATTTATTGTATCTTCACCAGAGGAAATGGCAGAAGATTATGAGGACATTTAAGGTCAGTTGGTATTCAAGAAAGGATTGGCTATGTGGCTGCGTTATTCTATGCAGTTCTATTTGCTGCGCTGAAAACAGCAAGCTGCTTTCCCTGTCTGCTTTTTGCACCAAACCAGAGCGTGTGGAAGTTCTGCACAGGTCCTGTTTTGTAGCAGCTCCGTACCTGCACTATTTAACACCGTTAACTGACAGCAGCCCACTAATTTAATAACTGTACCCTACCGACCCGTTTAATATTAAAACCGCAACCTCAAACGGTTGAGGTTAAGAGGCAATGTAAATGTGTAAATAAAATGTAGCTGTGGTCGCACATTCATGTGATTGACAGGCAAGGTAGATTCCCGGATCAATCAGGAAAAAGAGCCCCCGATTGGTCAGAAATCTCAGGGCTTACTTTTTCTATCAGCACAAAGTGTTTCACAAGCACAATATTGGTGTAATTAAGAGCTTCGCTGAAAAAAATAAATTGTATGCTTATAATGCTAGAAAACTAGTTTACAGTTCTACAGTTTAGCAGTTCTACAGCACACTTGTCCGTTGGTTGAGGGAGCTGCCGCGCAGAGTTTGATGCTTCCTTCAAAACCGACCGTCGCGGGTGCAGTTTGATCTTAGCGGACAGGAAATGAGAGTTGGATCAGTTTCGAATGGCACTTGATGCCTTGCTGTCCTGTAAGACACCTCCTGAGACAGCAAATAACCCTGTTTCAAATGCAGCCTACCAAATGCGGACAAGCGCTCGAGCTCTTCCAAGTATACTTCCTCTTTCGTCTCAGTGGGCGTGTCTGCTATTTCTGTATGCAAGACCGTCCATATGCCAAAGTGCTCTGGCTTTGGAATCTTTATAACTACTTGTTCTACATGCACAGACTGTTTCACAAGCACAATCGTAGTGTAATTGGCAGATTCATTCAATACACGTTTTCATATAGTATGCCTTGAACATTAACCAAGACTTACAACTTAACACTCTTAAGTTTCACTAGACTAAGGCATTTCCTGGTTGTGCAGACAGCATTATTTTATAAATACTTTTTCTGTCTGCACAAACTGTTTCCATGCACGATATTGGTGTAATTAAGAGATTCGCTGGAAAAAAATATTCTTTATTTTACGTTTACACTATTTATGAGCTAAGCAGGACATCCCTTGCTGTACGTGGAGCTTCGGCGTGTTGCACATGTGCAGTCAACACTCACAGGTCACAACATTTGGGAGGTACATCGCTGTCAGCGCGAACTGTAGACAATCTGCGGAATGGCGCGAACAATGCAACGCGAATACCACTCTAACATTCAGTCAAGTTTTCAAAAGTTAGTTTAACATTTTATGTGTATTTACTAAGCTGTCTGTTAAGCAGGATTGGCTGTGTGTTGCCTTGGTGAACTAGACATGGCGTGAGATGTAAATAAAGACGTTGCCCATTGAGATGTAAATAAAGATGTTGCATTGACAGTAAACAAGGACTCCCCCTCCTTACAAAACCCAATTTAACCACTGGATATAACACATACTGTAGTTTATATACTGTATGCCACGTAGTTTAACTAGACAATAGCTTTGTAAATGCTGGCATGCTACCTGGTAGTGCATGAGTGTGTTAAGGCTCTTCCAGTCACTTTCTATCTTGGTAGTGATGTCCTCGTCTTGTAGGACCACACGAGCTGTCCTGCCTTGCCTCCACTCTGGAGAAAAAACACAGTTTTTCAACACTGCACTGCATATAGTGTACATATGCGTATGATTACAATTAACAATATGGCAATTTAGCACATCATTACTAAAGGAATACTTCACCCAAAAATATGAATTAGTAGAATGTATGGAGAATGAACAGTAGCTTTACCATTTTGGTGCAAGGGATAGGGGATCAAAAATTGGGGGCAATAAAGAATCCCTATCAACTCCATTGTATGAGAAAATGTTAACAGCTGCATTCTCCATGAAGGGATGGGAGTACTATTGTACAAGACCACTATCAAAAACATGTATGCACAACTTTAAGCATTCGTATTCCTAGTTTAAAACATTTGTGCATAAATTTGGCAAAATTAAAATAACTTTTTAATTAAGTAAAATCAACTAATCTTATTTTGTTCATTTTAGAACTAGTTAGTGTTGCTCTCTTGTGGGCGATGTAAAAAAGAGCGCGGTTCTCAAACACTGAAGGCTACATGGTTTGCTTCAGTTGACAAAGTATATTAGCCAACACAAATTAATTTATGGATCATTCTCTATCATTCTATAAAGCCACAACCAATTTAAACCATGTGAAAACCAAGGAGGTGCAGAGACGCACCACTGTCACGTGACAAATGAACGAAAGACACAAACCCCAAGACCCATAGTTATGAGTCGTAAACGAATCATTTCTGCTTCCTGTGCTTAGCGTACAGCCCTATGGCTGAGCAATACAGCTGTCACGTGACAAAACACGTGACAGCCGTGACGGCAAAAAACACAAACCCGAAGACCCAGTCGTGAACTAATCATTTCTGTCTGGTAGCCTTAGCCTTAGCCTACTGAGCCTATATGCACCTGCATGCGACAATGAGTGAACGTAAGAGTCCAAGAGCATTTACGCATGCGTGAAAATGAACAAATCAGTCACTGGGGCAACTCATTACTTTGAGTCATATAAAATATTAGTTTGCAAAGAACGAAACGTTCACGAACAACACAACACTATTGAATACGTTATTTTCTTTACCTGTGATGCTGAGCGTAAGCTATCAGCCTCAGGTTTGTTGACAGCCATCTTTTGCCTTTGAGGCATGCATGTTTGATCGTATTGAGGTTCGATTTCCTGCCATCCTTCCTTCAACCTTTTTTTACTCGTACCCAGAAACAAATGAATTTGTGTTCATAGTAAAGAATTCTTACTTGTAGAAATCAGAGTTGTATTCATAAATGTTTACAATCTTTTAGATTGCTTTTAGATTCACACTCACATAAAAACACACAATTTTACAGACTCGCGTGAATGAAAGCATATGATTGAGTACCACTTAATTTAAGCACAAATGTTTAAAACTACGAATACGAATGCTTAAAGTTGTGCATTTTTGACAGTGGTCTTACACTATAGTACAACATTTCGCACATGTCTTGTCATGCTACTTGACTATGACTATTCATTTCAATCTGTAGGTTATTCATATCTTAATTTTTATAAATAGATTTGGATCTTATGATATGCGAGCCGGCTCCCACTCGTTCGAACGACCCATCAGTACGTGTGAACGTATTAATTACAATACTAAGGTATTGTAATTCATCTTCCTAAGCCAAGGTGAAGCAAAAAATAACATGAGACCCTGTGTATCTGCTGATATAACTGTCATTTTCCGCCAGTGTACATACACACTTAAGGGTAAATATACTGGCATACAGAAAGGGCAGATTTATTTGCCAATGACAAACCTATGCTCAAAATTAATTCTTTCAACTACATTAAACACAATTTTGAAATTCAAGAGCTTTCAAATACAGTACAGCCAACTGACCAATAGATAAGTTACCGTTTTAAGAACTTTTTTTTTTACTGTGTAGGACTATGCAAATGTACATTTATAAACCAAATGGACATAAATTCAGCAGTGGTTGTAATACTAGCACTTACCTAGATCCATGTCAGCTGCACGGGGCCGTTGGGAGTAGGGCATGTTCTTGTAAACGGCATCCAGAATTTTTTCCTTCACCTGGGTGATAGTATCACAGTTGAGCACCTTGACGGGGATCTCTGGGATGTTCTCATTGTCTGGGTTCACACAGCTCAGCGTCTGGGAATAGAGTGTGAGAGAGAACTAGAGAGAGGTGAGGCTAGAAATGTCCTTTCATTACCTACTCCTCACCAGACTGTAGTGGAACACATCTTGGACAGAAATGTAATTTCACACCTCTGGGATGCAGGTTGTGGGGGCATTAAAAAAGAAATGAGACACAGCCTCAGACTCCCAGACATGGAGATCAGAGAGGTGTCGTCCTGCTTTGGGGCTGCAGCCAGAGCGAAACACTGCTCTGTCGGACCTGCTTAAACCACACTGGCGGAATGGAAGGTCAAAAATATCCACCTCGTTTTGGATGCCCCTATCAAGTAGTGATTTAAACACTGCAAGTTAAGTTTGGCTTACTTACTGTAGTAGAGGAAATTGAGATAAATGTTGAGACGTCTCACACAAGTCTCATATGGTTTTGGATTTAGTTGCCTTATTTTAAAATGTGAAGTGAATTGCTCTATTTTGGGGGCGGACTTTGAACTTTACAGCTCTACAGTCTCAAAGGATTACTAATTAGTACATACAAAGGTGAACAGCAAGTGTACATGTGCAGAAAATCTGTTGGGATGTACAATTATGTCATTAAGCGGGCGCTTTCATCTAAAGTCACTTACATCGAGTACAAATACAAGTATTAAGAAAGGCAGGTAGACCTTTCGGGTGGGAGTTGACCACCCTAAACCTAAAAGATTTTGTAAATGTCCTATTTTTTCCTGGTGTGACAGCCAGAAAGCACCAACAAAAAACCTGTTGTGTTTTTAAACAATCTCGATAAATAAGGCAACTGGACAATTTGTACAAATGGTGTGATGTTGCCTTACTTTGAAGTTCATTTTATTTTATAATTATCTTGATCATGAGGTGTGTAAGTGGTTGCGGTAGAGAGGTTTTGACTCTATGAACAGCCTTGTGTCTCACCAGGGTCTTGTATTTGATATGCTGTCGGATGAGCTTGTCCTCGCTGAGGGAGTAGCGTGCCTCTCCGGTGATTGAGTCTATTGGTCCCTTCTCCATTTGTTGTTTGATGGCACAGAACAGCATGAAGAGGGGTTCACCTGCACACTCCTGTATTTTGGACAGAATCCCAGAGATTATAATGAAAGGGAGGAAGAGGTGCTCGATAAATATTAATTGCAGATTCTGAAATGCAGACTAGAGCTGACTCATCACATACAGCAACCTTTTCTACTTTTCAATAGCAATGCTTTCTGGGTAAAACATTAGCCTGTGTACTGGTCTGTTTAGCAAGTCAGTGCTAGCTGATAAACGTGCTAGCAAGCTTGCTGTGCTAGCATTTCGCTAGCACCATTAGCACCTAGAGCTGAGTTGTTAGAATGCTAATACAACACATACGCTGTTCTCAACATGTGGGTGGGGACCCCTTCGGGGCCATGCAGTAATGAGGCATTATGAGTCACAGTAATTTTCCATTACCTTGAGAAATTTGTGGAGCAAGAACGCAAACCAATTCGTCAGCATCTTCTCTGCCACAGACTCTGTTCTGCAAGAGGAGAGGTGTATGCATTTGTTAGCGAACAATGTCTCGCAGAGACTTGATATGGAAGAGCCTGTAAGCATTGTGGTTGAATATTTTTGCGGTATACATAAAGGTATAAAGAGTATACATTATGGTATTTCTGCAATTATAGTGGACAAAAACATTAATAGATAAATAAATGGTCTGCTGACTAAAAAAGAATATGCAATATCTCGTACACAGAGGTAACATGTACTAATGTACTAAAAATGCATAAGTGAAGTAACCTTATGACACGATGTTGCCCTTATTCTAGGAGAATGTTATTTGCTTTCAAAAACTGGTGGTTAAACAGTTTAACTGTTGACAAATGTACTAATTGTAAGTCGCTTTGGATAAAAGCGTACCTTAACCAACATTTTTTACAGTATGCCCTTTTTAATTTAAGTCAGACCTAAGTGGCCAAGCTCTTTCTTTCAAGCTAAGCTGCTGTTCTATCATGCTCTCTCAATCTCTAACAGTCTCTAACTTAAACTTGTACCGTTCTCCCGCCGCCGACATGGAATTACATCCATACATACTGTACATTAGGATAATCTCTGAGCTGTTAGAAACATCATGTTTGGGTTAACAAGTTCAAGTTGTACTGGCTTAATAAGTGTGTTTCAGACAGAGAGCCCTCGTGAAAAACTCATGAAACATTCAGCAGGCCAGTTGCAGCACTAGGGGAAAACAATCAGCAGATAACCAGGGGTGGAGGAAAGAGAGAGGGAATAGAAAAAACATGAGCCACAGCTGAATGTTTCATGAGTGGCACACACACATACACACACACATTTTCTTCAACCATCATGTTCCCTTTCTCTACTAGTCCATTCTTCTTTTTATCACTTCCCTCACTCCTGTCTTCTCAGGTCACAAATTGACAGTTTCACACACAATATATATATTAGTTTATATAGATTGGTTTGCTGGGGTATAAATTGCTTTGCTGGCATATGTATTTGTTTGTGTGTGTGTGCACATAAACACCATCAAAATAATGTGAGCAAATTTTATGAACAGAGAAAATGTTTAAAGCCATCTTTAATCTTGCAACCCGCCCAAAGCACCAAATCCATTGTAGACCATAGCTCATAAATAAGATAGCAAAATATGTATGACATCACCCATAGTTTTGTGAAAGGAATAGGATGCCAACAGTTTTGTTGGATTAACGACTGACTGGGGGAGGGATCCCGACCCCCCACTTTGAGGACCGCTACATTAGACTTCAATGTGCTTACCTGCGTAGGAGTAGCTTGGGGTGGTTCTTGCTCTCCAGGTTTCGTTCAATCAGGTCTGACACGAGATGCTTGAGGATGTCGGTGGCGTACTCCAGCCGGCCCTGCAGCGCAGTCATGATGAGCGATGCCACATAGCCGCGGTCTCGCATGGAGAAGGACCGCTGCAGCTCTAACGTACGGATGAAGGTCAACAGAAAGACCTTGTTGTTCACCAGCTGAGCAAACTGCTTCAAGGCTTTCTCCACCGTTGCCTGCCCGCTCCCTGACACCTTCAGACATCATACGTGCATGTATACACACAGGCATGTTCGTATGTATGTACACGCAAAGAGAAAGTTACACCACATCACATGAGGATTTAAGAACAAATCACACAGAAATGTATTCATATGCGAAGTTCTTGAGATATCCTACAAATTAAACAAAACAACACAGAATATCTAAAGAATTCCATGCTAACATCAAAGAGAAGCACATTATGTACATACTGTAAGTATGCAGGTTTTCTTTTGTGAATAGCATGTCTAAGACAAAGAGTTTGTTTATTGTACAATGACAGTTTATTGCACTTAACGTACCGTTTCATTTGTGTATTTTGCGAGTGTACTGATAATGGTTAGCTACATTATTATATGTATTTTTTTTTATTGTTTTAGATAACTGTATGCCATTGTATGGCTCAAGACTTTTAATAATATTTACTGTAATTATGTATAAATTATATAGTTCTCCAAAATAGCTATAGTATTGTTCCATGTCAAAGCGTCTGACCTCCAGCTCTCTCAGTACAGGGTGGTCGTCTATGCCAGGGAACAGGACCCTCATGGTGTACATTCGATAGTCCAGATAGGGGATGCCGGCTCTGTCCAGGTCACTGGTTAACTCATTGATGTCTGTCTGCAGTTCTGCAAAGGCTGCAGATGACAGGGAAGAATCTTAAACCAAACTAGCCATTCCAAACTGTGTCAGAAATATAAAAGAATGTGATTGAGCTGGGATCAGAGGTTTTATGTGTAGGTGGCAGTTACTTTCAGATGAAATAAAAAGGCAAAAGGTATGACAATTTCTGACTACCGTCATAAATAGCAATGTCAATACAAACCAGAAAGAAGAAAAGCTTTAAAACATTTACATTTACAGCATTTAGCAGAGGCTTTTATCCAAAGCGACTTACAATTAGTACATTTGTCAACAGTGGAACTGGTTAACCACCAGTTTTTGCAAGCAAA
>JAOEHI010000020.1:2478464-2505851 GCA_025447815.1 Percopsis transmontana
ATATATACACACACACACACATTTCTTTCTGAATCTTCCTTCTATCTTTTCACCTATTGTATATTGTATATTTGTCTTTCTTTCTTTCGTTGTTTCTTTCCATTCAATCGCTTATTAGCTCACACTCGCTCGCGCACGCGCGCGCGCACACAGACACACACACACAAAAACAAAACAAAAATGCACGCTGCTATTACACTATCTTCTCGCCAGGGGTCACTACATAACAGCGCATTTGTCCTGGTAGGCTACATATAACGCCGCAAACCTCATTCAATTGGAATTGAGCTGTTTTATCTAGAAGGCCATCACTTTAACTCCAATTTGAAGGGGTAGAAAATTGGACCACGCTATTAGTCTGATGGCACTGATTGAATTTCCACATGCATGTTTATGAATGCGTCTTCATAGAGAGATGTACAGGGTGAAAAGCAGTTTTAGCGACTTTGTGTATGACCTTTTGGGGAACAGAGCTAATCCCGCGCTATAATAGACTCCGGTGCCGATATGGAAAACTGCTACGCCGTTATCTCGGTTGTCTAGGAGACCATCAGAGCACTGGGCCGGTGGAGATGCCTCGTTATTAGAAGTGTGTGTGTGTGTGTGTGTGTGTGTGTGTGTGTGTGAAAATGTTATTTTTTGTCGTATGTGTCACTCATAAATACAAAATTATAGTCTATAATTGGGAAAGGGACGTGTTTTTCAGTACGGTGTAGGAAAGGGTCATGTAAGAGGTGTGGACTAAAGTCGCTCATTTAAACTACAGTTAGGCTCTACTACAGATCATTTATGAACTGTAGACGTTTCCAATTTATGCCAGTGCTCGAAATGTCTATGAGCTATTCATTTAGTTGATAACAAAGTTGTCCTAATTAATGTGAAGTAAATGTTTATTCTTGATAGAATTTGGGCTAAAGGTCGGACAATGAAATCAGGGAAACTTGATATTTGCAAAGATGATTGGGCTTTTACTAGCGATAATAGGCCTAATAATACAAATTTAATTCAGTTATTGGCACCATTATAAAGTTAGAAGTTACAGAACGTTGAGTAGACTGTATCTGTTATAATAGCCGTTATCTTAGCCAGAATTAAACAACATGATTTTTTTCGAAGCCTAAACAACTGTAGCCTTTAGGCCTACTGTTGTAAAATATTATTATTATATTATTATTATAATATTAAGAATTTAGTCCGGTATATTTGATCAAAACTTTTAATTTTCTTACAGGGCCTCAGAAAAGAAGACTAAATAAAGAAAACCTGTCCCTTCTACCCAACTGAAGAGAGGTTTTAATGAGACAGATAAGCATCATAACACTGTGATATATGTGTAATAACGCGCATTGATATGTAAAGTGTGTACACCAGTGGCTTGGCTAATAAACCTGCTCTAAAAGCAAATAGAGCCTACATTGGCTGTACCACAAGAGCGCGTAAAACGTGTAAATATTTCTTATTCCCTGTGCCTATCTATCTCTATCATCGTGCGGGATCTTCCTCAGCAAATGATGCATTAGATGCATAGAATGTATTTGTTGTGCAAGTTTGAAAAGGCGGCGATAATCTGGGAGTGAGAGATAAGGAACACCAATTTATTCAGCAGCACTTTGGACCCCGCTTCCAGCCTCGGTCGGTGCTGACACCCCCAGCAGTTTACTGATAACGATTAGGCCATTTATTATCTTCACAGAGAACAAAGATTGTGTGGTGCCGATGAAATATTACCCCTGGTTATAATCGGAAGGCAGACTCTGGCATCAAATGCTGTATGCATATAATAACGTCCCTGACAAGCACCATGAAAAAACAAGTCTCGCGCAGATCATGCTAAAAATTGATAATAGCCAATAGGTCTGACTAGGTAAACAACAACAGTAATAATAACCTTAATAACAATACTAATAATAATAACAACAACAATATACTAATAGTAATATTTTTGTGAAAATTGTTTTTTTTATTAATTATTATTTATTGCTAAAACCTGAATCTGAATTCCTACGTTTATGCAATATCAAACGTTTAGAGAATGTCTGTATGTTGTTCATTCATATAATATTTTATTTCATGTCACTCAAAACAATTTATCTTAAATTCTGCTGCCAAACTGACATCCTATCTGAGGATGTCAACATCACATCCCATATGTCTCCAATTAGAACTTTAATTTTAATGGATATAATTGTGACCTTAATTATTCACATATACAGGCCTTTCTCAGTTGTAGCCTAATGATTATGTTTATCAAATACATACAAATTTGGAAAGAAAACAGGCTACTTTTGTTTTGCAATTTATACTGTTTTTGGTCACAGCTATAATACATAGCATATATATAGGCCTACAGTATATAGCCTGAGTAAATGCATATATTCGGCATATGTTCAGGATATTTATAAACGGACAATAGGGAAACAGACATCTTTTTCTCTCTCTTAATTTTCTTTTAAATCTGCGTTTTAAATCTCATAATTCCTTATCAAACTTGACAGTTGTTTTTTACGCAACTATAGAAAATCGATATTCTGAAACGACACCTCGATTAAGACCTCTGCAGATGCGCACAAATGTTACTAGTAGATTGCTCTGGTGATTTTAAACATTGAAATTAATGCAATTAATTCAGCTGAAGTTCACATTTCTTTCTTTTCTTTCTACTCTTTTTGTGTGCGTGCACTCTAGGGGCCACGGGCCCGGGACGCAGCAGTCTCGCGCCCTTGCACCTGCCTGGCTGTAGCGCCACGCACGAGCCCATGTCGCGTGCAGGAGATTTTAGAGCTTTGCATGTTTTAAAACTTGTTGTTAATGTGGGGGATAGAGTAAAAAGTTGGGAGGAGGGACGTTCAATCAGGAAACCGTATTTCTCTTCTTAAACACATTTTAGAAAATGGGCGGGGGTGGAATTCATTAACGAAATGTCCTGTAGGCCAACTAGGACATAACACCCTTTCTAAACGACATTTTTAAAATAAACAAACAAACGAACGAACAAACAAACAAACAATAAAATGAATGAACAAAATGCACTTTATTCTGCTCCATCCTCTGGCTGGCTCACATTAAAGCCTATCTTCCGACACGATAGCCCACTCCTTATTAATATTGAAGCATGACATTGCTCACACAATTCTACCCGAACACCTCCTACAAAACGTAGCTGTATTTCAGTCCGTGTCCAGTAAACTACGACCCGGAAGAAAGGGAGCTGTCTGACGTGAAATTACGTTGCTCCATTTCAGCAGCCTCTGGTTGGAGAAGTTTTTCCCATATTTAGTGGCGTTAGATGGAGAGAGGTGGAATGGGGGAAAGGAGACGGTCTCAAGCCAACATATATCAACACACTTCAGGTTTTTCACCGCTAGCATCTTAACAGGGAGCAGTGCGGGCGTCTTGCATCCATCGCCTTGTTTTTGGAGAAACCTGCGCAGGGAAGTAAGGCACAGCAAGACGAGCGAGGCTGACTGGACGGGACTCACTTTTTTCTAATTTTGTTTTAGAAAACGCATCCTGGGCGGAATTTTCAACCAAACATAAGAGTGGGTAAGTTGTCAGTTGTCTGATTTATGTTCACTGTTTGCACTGGTATAGCCTATTTGCCTGCAATTTAGTGGTAACTGAGATTGAGAAAAATATAAAGACATGTTGTGTGTAGCTTTTTCATAATTAATATGAACATATTGTGATATTTTTATGTGATGATGATTTTAGTGTTAATACAAGTCTTGAGGTAATTATTTAGCTTTAAGTGTAATATTCTATTTTCGCATGGCAATTTGAATTGAAACCACCTAATTTCCGATTCTGCTGCTGTACACAATAGTAATTTAATAGACGCAAGATGGTTGAATAACCCAACGTCATGTGCTACCAGTGCATCGCGTTACACCGTATAGGCTATTATGTAATTTGTTTGACTTTTAACGGTATTGTAGAGTGTTATAACGTAAGCGTGTTCAAAGTAGCCTATAGCCTTTATGTGGTGTAGGCCTATCCAATAATCTTTTAATTCAGGATGACTGATAAGCATTATAAAATAATTATTTGACCGATCAAAATATTTTCAGAGAGAAGCTATAACCCTAATTTGAGATGGCTGAGGTGGCAATTTTGTGACGACGTTCCAATGATAATGACATTTGCAAGAAATACAGGCTCTGACAATTATAGTGATTTTAGAGTATAAATAGGTTGAATTCAACCGTGTTACATTTTAAATGTAGGCTATGCTGACGTGGGCATTAGCAAGACACAGGTTGCATTAAAGTATCATCACAATGAATAGGGTCGACAATGCATTCAACTGTCAAGACAATAATTTAATACATAGCTACATAATGACTTCAACAATACTCCTTCCTTGGCAGCAGCATCACGTCAGTACAACGGTGTGGTCGAGAGACAGTGGGCTTGAGTCCCTCTCTCCTCTCTTTCTCAGTCTGCATGGCCTATACGTACAGTATGCACGCGTAAAATAAGACGACTGTGCGTATTGGGTGCGAATTAGTCTGTATCCAAGCGATCCCTTTCGCGCGCATTTGAATGAGGAAATGAGGAGATGAGGATGAGTAGAGTAGAGTGCGCATAGATTTTGTCTATCTCGTTCGTTTCAGTCAACATATTAAATTGAGGTGCATGTTGTATAGTGAATTCTTGGTCTAGGAAGCTCAGCGCTTGTGTCAGTGTGTGTGTGTGTGTGTGTGTTGAGCCCCGCTCTGTCTAATTAGTCGTGAGAAAAGGACAATAATGCTTCAACTGGTCTGTGTCAGTCCCTTCTCCGTGGCTCCGCTTATCTCCACAAGCCCGCAGTGACACACACACACACACACACACACACACAATAATAATGGATGGCCATGGCCAATAGGAACAAACAGGTAGATAAAGCCAATCCCATTTAATAACAGCGTGGATTGGAATGATAATCGTGTTGTTCATTAGCAGCCTGTGAGGTGGACATCGCACACAACTCTCTGTGGGCGTGAGAGGTGTTGTGAGAGGTCTAGTGTTCTCTTCTAGGGTAGCATCCCCTAGTCACACAATGCTGCTATGTCCTTGAGAAAGATCCGTTAAAGAGAAAAGACCATCGCTCCCACTCCCACCTCGCCCTCCCGTCTTTTGTTCCGGCGCTGATACAAATGGGATTAATGAAGGTATAAATTACAGAGGCCTAAATCCTGTTGAGTAATCCATTTGGCAAACATGCAAACAACAATGAGCGAGCCATCGTCCAAGGTGGTTAGAAGAGCCAGGAAACAACACACACTAACGTGTGACACCCTAGATTTTGCCAACAATTTAGGCCTACACATATATTGTATGATTGGTTCGTTTATTAAATCCCGATATGCAGGAAGCTCAAATATCTTTAATGTAGGCCTACATATGGTAGTCTATAAACCCTGGAATTAAAATAGTCCGCGTTGCTTTAAATTGAATTTTGACAAAATGTCTTATCTAAAACGCGTTGGAGCATTATTAAGGTTTTAATGTATGGGTTAAGGTATTAATGGTTTAACTCATTCCAGTGGAATGTCAGTTTTTCAGGTTGCCTGTGTGCCACTACAGTCCACATGAACTAATTTTTGGATTTTAGGTTGACAAGCTCAAAGAGTCGAGTTCATCAAGCCACTGCCACTGGCAACATGCCAATGATTTAATGACTGGTGACTGACGCGTGCACGCACACATATAGAACATGAAATCAGACACTGAAATAATATCTGTATACGGTTTACAAAGCCTTTGCTATGCCAAAGATGAATAGAATTGTAAAAAAACCTTTTCTATTAAACTATTAGGTGATTTATTTGATTTTCTGACGTCTGACGTCAGGCGTCAGAGTGGCGGCCAGTCGAGGCTCCGAGTTCCCTCCAATTATTCCCTGTCAATCACACACACACACATGGACTTTTATGTACATTCGTTTATAGCCTGTGCGCTACAGAATATAATAGAACCGAATATAATAGAATAGAACCAAAACGCCAATGTATTTACAAGGCCCTATGCATAGCCTAATGTTCCATTCTAAAATGTATTCGAAATTATAGTGATTAAACCAATAACTTGAGATGAGTTAGAAGATTAGTTAACAGATGAGTTAACTTGACGCTTAACGCTCGATGCATCTGCTATTGTAAACTTTGTGTTTTAGAAAACTTGACTACTCAGCGACACTATGTCTGCTGTGTGTTTTGACATGAGTTGAGTGGTTGTAGGCCTATTTTAAAGAGTCGCTAATGGCCACCAATTGGCCTCACTTGCCTTACGCCCATATCTGCACCACCAAGTGAGAATGGGGCGCCATTAGTATGCAAACAGCGTTTGATCGCTCTATGCCCGAGACAAACCCTCTGTTTTCACAAGAGGAATGTTCTGTTACTAATTAAAAACAATTAGGCGCTCACAACAATAGGCCCAATTTCGAGCTCATAAATCGACTCCTCCTCTGTTGGTTTTAGAGGTGCTGAAAACAGTGTAAATTTGCATAACATCAGTATGTGAAAACCACCACTTGCAATTGCGGTAGATTATTCTAACGCACAACCAATGAATGACATTGGTCTTGAAATTACACTTCACAAATTGACTAGACTAGGAGACTCAAAATGTTAAAATCACTGGGATATATTTCCTTTTAACTAGCTATAGCCTACTGCATCAGAATACATTTGCACGTAGACTGTAAACAGGTATAAAAGCTGTTAATCACTACAAATATAATAACGTATGCTATAGGCGTATAGTGTATCCTACTAGGTCTCTCCCCCCACTGTGTCTAATATTCGACTTGACTGCAAATATAAATGGGACATTATCAGGATCGTATTGATCGTTCAAATAAGCTTTACTAAAGAATCAAATGGACTCAGGGAAATCACAGTGCTGATTGATAAGTGTTTTATTTGTTCTGTGCGTTGAATTACTGTTTCGAATGGAAACTGAACTAGAACTGAAATGCCCGAACCAATTGCAACAGAGCCGGCCCGGGATTGGTTGACGGGAGGTCACAGTTAGACCAGGGCCCCGCCCCTGCTCGCTTGATATGGGGTTTTCCTGGCGCCAGCCGCATCAGTGTACAGCCACATTTCATTAATAACCGTACGCCTGAGTAGCACACGGATCAGGAGGTTCACAGAGCCAAGTTGTATTTGCTGTCGCAGGACTGATCGAAATTTCATCAGGTATCCCGAGGAAATATTTTGCTTTCATGGACTTGTGTAGGCTATTTGGAATGCAATGATATAATGATATAGGAGATCGTGAAAACAGTGAAATGTAGGCTGCAACTGTAATTCTTCATTGTTTATTTCTTATGATCATACAGGTTACGTCATGTCAACATGATGAACAGATACAACCAGCCTAAATGAAAATATAAGCACGTGTCGTCATGGAATCTGAAGCTGCGTCGTGTTTTACAATTGTTCACACTAACTTTGTTTTCTCATTCCAGGTAGGCTACGACTGAGAAAAGAGGAGACCAGGTCATTCAAGGATTATATAGCCTATCTGAATCAAAATAACATTCACAAGATATTCGACACTGCGAAAAAGCTCGGAACTATTAAGATTCGGGAGGGGAGATCACAGTTCGGCTAAAATAATTTCATTTTGGAGGTAAACATAACTCATACACACGCGTTCAGAGGAACGAGACTGACATTAACCATGGAGGTTGCAGCGGCCGATCAATCTCGGTGGATGGCGCATCACCACGCAGTGCTGAACAGCCAGCACGCGGACTCCCATCACCACAGCCTGAGCCACAACTACATGGAGCCCATGGCACCGCTTTTGCCACAGGACGAAGTGGACATGTTTCTGAACCACTTGGACTCTCAAGGGAACCCTTACTACACCAACTCCAGGGCAAGGGTGACATACAGCCAAGCACACGGTAAGATACACATAGTCGTGTCTTTAAAATTACTGCTTTATGACAAAATACCAGTTCTATTCGTTTTGTGTGTAGAATTATTTTAACGCGCCAATAATTAATATTTTTGCAGCAAATTATGTTTTTTTTAGAAGAGAAGAAGAAGGGAGGGTGTAGCATATGTGAAATATTTTGTGCCGGTTGTGGCGGCGTGAGGCTGGATTCGCATAAAAGGAATTTCTAGAAAATGACAACGAGAGGAAAGGGAAGTATGTCATTTAACCCCTCACTGTTGGGGCAGGGGTTTCTGGAAAGAGAGAGACAGGCACTTCCCGGATATAAAATAAAACCCGCAAATTTACTAATAACAATCTCTAGTCCGAAGGCTGCAAGCGATGAAAAGATAGCTCGGCGAGGGGTAAATACTTTTATAGTCTACTTTTCTGCTTAACCGCTGTTCTCATACATGTAAACAATTAAATGTAATCTTGCTATGATGACGATTTTATTTAATTATAATTAATCGGGTGTATACCAACATGTAATAAACAAGTAGGAATTTATCAATGTACTCAACCAATTTGGACTATTCAACAGGTGAGATCTGGGGTTTGGCAACGGTTGGTCTGCGTGCGTAAAACGACACGTTAACTTATAAAATGATTTTAAATTTCAGCTCGCTTAGCTGGAAATCAGGTTTGCCGACCACACCTCATCCATAGCCCGGGTATTCCCTGGCTGGACCCAGGAAAAGCGGCTCTCTCTGCTGCCCACCACCATAACGCATGGGCGGTCAGCCACTTCAGCAAGCCCGGCCTGCACCCCGCCAGCTCCGGCTACCCGTGCAACAGCACCTCCAGCACGGCCCCCGTGTCGTCACTCACCCCGGCCTCCCATTCGAGCCCGCACCTATACAGCTTCCCACCCACGCCACCGAAGGACGTGTCCCCAGATCCCGGCCCCACCTCGCCGATCACCACCTCGACGCGAATGGACGAGAAGGACTCGATCAAGTACCAGGTGCCGCTCTCAGAGAGCATGAAAATGGAGAGTTGTAGTCCGCTCCGGAGCAGCCTCGCCTCGATGAACGCGCAGACACCGGCCACCCATCACCCCATCCCGACCTACCCAACGTACCCTCTCCCGGCTCCCCACGAATACAGCGGCAGTCTGTTTCACCCCGGTAGCCTGCTTGGGGGAACTTCATCCAGCTTTACGCCCAAATGTAAAAGCAAAGCCAGGTCGTGCTCAGGTGAGTTTATTGCTTTAAAACTACTACATGCATTTTGATGGTATTTCATACACTTTCAGTCCACGGGAATTCATGCTGGTGCTATATACCGAAACCCAAAATCTGTGTTTTAGTGGTCCCATTGAAAAGATTGATAATTTCCATAACAGGTTATTTTTGCCTGCGGCACTGTTATTCAAACCCGTCTCTTATCTTTGCCACATCACACTCCTTTACTAGTAAACACAATCCAGATGAAAGAGTCACCTAGGGGGAATTTAACATAAAACTAGGGTCAACTATTAGCCTATATTATCACATACCTACAAACGTTTGTTGGATTTAATCAACTAACTAACTTAACAGTAAAATTAGACGATGAGCGAAGATTTTGATAACTCTCAAACAACACGTAAAACAATATTCCATTGTGCTCAAAGCACAGAAAGCATTGAAGTAAACTTAACAAAGTGTACACAAAGCCTTTTATAATTTTCCTTTATTTTATGGAGACCATTTCAGCCTATTATAATACATTTTTTGTTCTATTTTAACGAGGCGACGTTAACAGCTTCACGACGGTCTTGAATGACTAATCCCTTTGTGCTTCGGCTTGTTTTTAATGTGGCCTTTATTGCGCTAAAAATGCAGGAGTCACGACGCTCTGGCTCCATGCTATATCCTGTATACCTCCTAGTGAACAAATCACGACCTCCACCCCCGCCCACCCCTCTCCCCAGCACTAACAAAGCACCGTCGGGACGAGCCGTCACAGGCGACAGAGCCCTGCTGTTTGTGTTTTTAAGCCCGGCCTTGGCCTACTGCACCGGCATGGTGGAGAAGGAACCACGTCCAGAGCACTTTTGTTTCGCTTTGTTTCGCACTTTTGTTTCTTTTTGTTTTTATGTAATCTCTGGGTTAATGGATCCTTATGGAAAGTCTATAATAGTTATGATGCAGAAGGTTAAATGGATGAGATCTTAAGTCCTTTACCAGTCTCTTTGAAGAAATGCCTAAACTAATATGAATATAAAGTGGAATAGCCTATTTACTTTAGAACTTTATGACACTGGGATTGGTAGCCTACAGTGAACATTTTAAAAAGTTATATTAAAAAAGTCTAAAATACCATTCTTAACTGTAGTTTAACAGGGTCAAATGTAGAAATATTTGTAGTGATCTAATTATCAGTATCATTCGGCATTGTCCTAATCATTTTAATACCTATAGGGACAGCTTTGTCTGTCCGATAATGTAAGTGAACGCTATTGTAACAGGGAAATGTTATTCTGTGACATTTAAATGAAGCTGGCCGGGCTTTGACTAAATCAGTAACACAAACATATCAGCCTCACCATTAAAAAGGCCCTTATCTATCAGAGCCAATGTTGTGGGCACCAGTGCCAGTAATGGTGATTGATTGTTGTATAAAATGCCACAATGCCATTTTAGCTGTCAGCACATACCTTGCAGTTGTGGGCTTTCCTGTTGAACCAACCAAGAACCTGATCTCCTCACTCACCTATACAACCCTTTCCCAACCCTCCCACTCACTATTCCCACTTCCCCCTTAACCTTTACGCACAAGACTTTCATCTCCCTGCCTTTTCTCGTCTCGCCACCAAAAGTATGTAGTACTGCACAATATGTCCGTCATTGATGCCCGTTTAAGGTGTTAATGCTATTGGATGAGGAATAATGTTAGAATCCTGGACGCGCTAACACACAGAATGAGAGAAGGGAGGTAAAAAGCGCCGAGGTGAACTTCAAAAGCAGCGCTGCCATTGTTCAGTCCAGATTCCATTGTAGCGTCAGGGTGGGACTGTGGGTGTCGCTGACATTATAATAGGAATAATGAGATGATGCTCTAGGGAGGGAGGGATACATGAATTAAATGAATCTGTCGGTTTAGCAACAGACTTTTTGAGCTCAGCCAACTCGCTCTGGGGACCAGTGTGTGAGGAGACCCCCACGCCCCACCCCTACACACACACACAGAAGTCGAATAACAAGTTGTGGTCCAGATATTTGGTCACCATTTTCAAAACAAAGCAAACCCAATCGAAACGACGACATTCCCATGCATCACAATATTATAAAGAGCAGCTATGGAGGAGCAACTGGCATTGCTAGCTTCTCATCAGACACTGCAACATGGTCCGACACATTTAATACCACCACCACACACTTATGTTTCCTCTCATGGGTGCCCACTGAGCTGATGAATAATGGAGGCCTAATTTGATGGCGCGTCTCGTTCATTTCGTTGGACACCTCTGGACATGTTCTGGCCGTCTCTTGCCTCCCCTCTCTGGATCGTTTTACACGCCGGGGTGTCTGTGGCACTCCAACTTGCAGGCGAGCAGTACAAACGACAGGCTTATAGGCTTAAAACACCGGCGCTCCCATATGGACACAATATGTGTCCTTAGCAGGGACGATTTGTTAAGTGTGGTCACTTCATTTAGCATCACAGCTGCCTGCTTTGGCGGTCTATGTCTGTGTGCAAGTCATGGTGCTCCAACTGGATGGTGAATTTTTTAATTTTATAAATGTCCCTTTGTCTTCCCCCCACTTGAATTATATGCAGAGGGCCGTGAGTGTGTCAACTGTGGGGCCACATCCACCCCCCTGTGGCGGCGGGATGGCACGGGCCACTACCTATGCAACGCCTGCGGACTGTACCATAAGATGAACGGCCAGAACCGACCCCTCATAAAGCCCAAACGCAGACTGGTGAGTCCCAATTTTCTCTTTCTCTCTCTCTCTCTCTCTTTGGCATTACACGTTGAAAGATGGAACCCAAATATGAGCACAAAGCAGATGCAGGCAGGACAATTCCAGGAAAGTTATATTTTCCCTATAATCTTCCTGGAATTGTTTGTCCCTCTCACCCCCCGATGATCCTCCTGCACGGCCTGTTACAATACTGCTACTATTGCCATTGTTCGTGCTATCATTATTGCTGTACTTGTGATAGTGTCACTGATACCAATGCCCATGCTGCTTTAGTTAACACCAGGCTGGAGTAAATGAAAAGTGTCAATGACACAAGAACGTCTTATCTGTCATATTCCACCGCAGGCCACATATAGAAAACTTGTGGGGAAATACATTATACTGCATATAACTGTATAATATAGTTTTGGAAAATATTCTTTATTTTATGTGTCATTAACATACAATCATTGTATGTTATGACTTTTATATTCATTATTTTTATCATTATTATTCTCAAACAGAATTTAGTATTTTCCTTTATTTTTTCGTAACATGTCTAGCACTCATTAAATATGTTTGAATTATGGTAATAGCTTTATTAGACTACTTAAGGTTTATTTTTCCAGCATGGCTCTATAATTTAATTAATTTAATTTTAACACCAATGAGCTTTTATTAATTCTTATTTTGTCACACATAAATATGTTTGCTTTTCCTAAAAATGTTTAAACCCTTAATCAACCTCCAGGAGTAAGTTTTAAGTTTCAGCCATCCTCCAAAATAGGTTTCACCAAAAGCCTATAGCCTACTGAATATATTTTTAAAAAAAACAACTGAATTTATAAAACATTTTCAAGAATAAACATAAAAATACTATAGAGTGATACCATCTTAAATATTTACAAAATTTAAATTAATACATGTTAATTTGTCTACCATGGTCAATATATATAGCCTATCGCTACCATTGGGCTACTGAGGAAACTAATTGTTTTTATTGGATACTCTTTTGACCCGCCGATAATGAACAAATTGATCTTATGCACGTCGTTCCTCCTTATGAAAAGTCCATTATAGTTTCCATGAGTCGGCCCGTGGCTTTGCATTTTCGGCTCAAGTGTTTTCAGAGTTTTGTTCAAAGGGCATCCAGTTGTTTCCTATCCGGATATCTGCCCGGGCCAGATAAGGAAGCCAGGCTCCCGGGTGTTTCCGTCTCCAACAAACCCCGCTGAATTTTCTATGGCCCCGGCTGGCCAGCCTCTGACATATACTGTAAAGCGATTATCACAACACTGTAGGACCCAGTTATGTGTGAAGAGAAAGAGGGAGAGGGGCGGGATGAAGGCTGGAGGGATTGGAAAATAAATGGATTTATGTTCTCTTGTTTGTCATGCTAGGTGGGCAGTGGCGCAATATTTAAGAGTTGGGATGCAACACATTTTTGTTGCTCTTATATTTTATCTCGAGATTAGCAACGAGTGCACCTGAAATTAATTAAAAGAACTGGATAGATGCTGCGTGCACTGCTAAGAGCCTGTGGGTTATTGCATGTAAAGCTAATGTTTCTTATTATGTGTGAAGAATTGATCCGACACAAAAGCACAGGCAGGACACCATGCTCTTAGACGCCTTCCCTGGGACAGTTTTCCTCCATCTGAGCTAAAAGGGAAGCACGATTACAGCCACCATTATAATCTATGAATAGGCCGACTTTAGCCTATATTCTGTATTTCTGTGATCCTTTTTATCTTAAAATATTTAACATGAAATTTACAGACAGACGCCATACCAGTAGACGGAAACAAATAATTCGATAAAAAAATGTGCCTGCACGTTATTGCACAAATTGGAAAATTTGATCATGGATATAGGCTAAAAGAATACCGTTAATTACAATATATAAGCAATTAATTTAATAGAGAGGTTGATAGGCTCATTTCGCCAGTCAAATTGGCTCGCTTTGATGATTTCCTGTAGATGATTCTGCGGTAAGAGCTAAAAGAGTTGCAGTTGTAGGCTGCGAATGTTGCCTCTCAGGGATTCTGCGTTGTCACGAGCAATGGTTCTAAATTGTGTCTTTTCCAAAACATAATATAAGCCTACTAAAGATGGTTAAATGGTCACGGTGTTTAATATCAGAAATCGTATTTATGTCAACTTCAGTCGCCGCGCTAACCTCCAGCCACATCGGAATAAGCATGTGAATGCCTTAATTCATTTATACATTTCTCCTGTGCTTTTAGTCCGCCGCGAGACGTGCTGGCACCTGCTGCGCTAACTGCCAGACTACCACCACCACGCTATGGAGGCGCAACGGCAACGGCGACCCAGTCTGCAACGCCTGCGGCCTCTACTACAAACTGCACAATGTAAGTAGCCTACCCTGAAACCGCTTACTAACTACGGGGCGAAGTGGTCAAGTGGGCGGACAGCTCGTATCGATTTGTAGCAGGGAAACTGAGACGATGGATGCAAAGCCTGCTTACCCTGTCAAGCAGAACCCACCGGCCGTTTTTTCTCTTTTTATTAATCCATCGTTGTTTCAATGGGGGGCGTTAGTCCCCGGAGAGACCGGAGGGTGGGACTGTCATTCAATGTAACGGCGTCAGTTACATTGATGCGAATTTGTCTGAAAGTGCTCCTTTCAGCTCCAGCGTGGCTTCCTCGCCATACATTTATATTGGCTGTGAGGTTTCTATTTGGGTTTAAATTAGACAAAAGCAAGAAACCAGTCGTGTCTGGCCTTATAATGTGTCTGTATATTTAAATCAGCCTTTAAACATTTATAGCATTATTTATAGGCCTAATGCATAATAAAAGCCATTGAATTAGAACAGAAGACATGTTGATCTGTATTGGAAATGTAGGCTAGCAGTTCACTAAACGTTTTAGTTATTTTTTTTCTATTTAAACTCACTTGCAAATGCAAACATCACTGTTTTTATTGTAGACTATAACTTGCCATCCATATAGTCAGTCAAAGTAGGTTTGAGTGTAGGCATGGTGTGTCTTGTCTGTAGCTGATCAACTGCTCTCCACAGGTCAACAGACCCCTAACCATGAAGAAAGAAGGCATCCAGACACGTAACCGCAAGATGTCCAGCAAGTCCAAGAGAAACAAGCGGGCAGGCGACGGCTTTGATGAGCTATCCAAGTGCATGCATGACAAGGCGTCGCCGTTTGGCGGCGCTCCGGGCCTCACCAGTCACATGACCCACATGGGTCACCTGCCCCCGTTCAGCCACTCGGGACACATGCTGCCCACTCCCACGCCTATTCACCCCACCTTTGGTCACCACCACCACCACCACCACACCAACCGCTCCCCGGTCTGGGGGGAACCCCACTGAAGTCCGCCACAGACCCGTAGGACTGCTCCACCACAGAGCCAGCGTGTGGCCGTCGACACTAAGGGTCTCCAAATCACGGCAGGAGCCCAGCTGACTTGTTACTTAATGTAAAGTGGTTAGGGGTGACCGAACTGTCGGTTGGGATATTTTGTTTAAAGGCTGCGTCCTGCCTCAGCTCACTTAGACAACGGCAGCAAAAAGTGAGACTCTTTGAGACTCTTTAGAGCCAACAGCAACAGAAAAAGAGGGAGTTGTACGTCCCTGGAAAACTGAGGAGTCCAGGAATGGAGTAAAAGGAGATGGTCGTCGTTCTATTTTTTACTAAGTCACTTTGGTACCCGCCTCTCTTTGACCCTGTAATGGGAGACTCACGAGAGGTCTTAAATGAACCACTGTGTTCGCTTCCTGACCAGATCTACATTACCGGCTTACTGTCAGTACTACTGTGGGCAGACCTACAAACTGTAGCCCCATACGCCTCTGTTATGAACTCAGACTACAGTACCCAGAATCCACTGCTCCCCTCACATGCTGGATTGTACACCACCACAAGGCTCACCTGTTTTTAATAATGGACTTAAGACGCAAGTAAATAGAGTGTTTATAAATGCTTAATTACTATTATTGTTGTTATATTTGATGTTATTATTGCTACAATAATTTATTTTCACTCCTAAAGCTTTCATCAAAGACACATGGAACGTGCTATAATTTTAATTTCATGTTTTTTATGTAAAGAAAAACACTGACTTAACTTAGATGAAATGTTGTTCCCTGAGCTGTACGTTTTTATCATTTTTCCATCTCACAAATTAAAGGAAATAAAGTTTAATACTGAAGTAAATGTGGCACGTCTCTCTTTTTCTCTGGGTCTCGTTCTTATGCAGACACACACACAATCACTCATGCATGTACACACCCATTAGGCTAAAGGTTTAATGAAGAGTTCCCGATTGTTCAAACCATAAATGATATCAGATGCATCGAGGAAAGCTGTGTGATCCTTAAACCGTGGAAATGCTTTGGTCGGGCTCCTCCCCTTATGTGTGATGCACTGCTGTTTAGAGAAGGCCCCTTTGTGGAGCTCCTACAGGCCCCAGGCTGGCCCACGGTGCCCCAGACAGCAGACTCCATCGCCAGGGCTAGCAAAGGCCTCCCTTATAGTCACACACGGTCACACATGTACGCACGTAAGCACAAGCTCTCACACGCACGCGTACGCACGCTCGAAGACATAACACACACAAGACCAGGCCACCGCCGTACAGAAGCATTATCGCCCTCGCAAATTTCCACTCTCGCAGCAGAAAAAGAATGTCCCAGTACATGCTTTCGGCAAACAACAAACGCCTCACGCACGTTCGAATCAGCCTATAGTACTCCTGTTCCTGCCTTCCCGGTATCTGTCGGAGTAGCGCTCTCTCTGGGCCACGGTGATTGGAGTGAGAGGAAGGACAGCGGGTCTTTAGTGGGAGAGAGAAGAGGAAGGAAAGGCAATCAAGCGACCCGTGAGCAAACACATGGGGGGCTGTTTGGACCCCTTCGCACACAGATGTGCACACAGCTGACGGTGTCAGGAAGCGAGCTCTGACTCTCTCTCTCTCTCTCTCTCTTACTGTCTCTCCCTTCACTTTTTCTCTGCTGCTTTGTCCTTTCTTTTTTACTCTCTTTCTGGTTTGGCATTTTTCCGTCCATCTGTCCATCAGTCTGTTTGTTACTCGGTTTTTCTCTCCACCCCCCCTCCTTTTGAACCATTACAGTAAAATATATGAACTTAGAGAAGTTTGAACAGAGCCAGCCACTAATGAGTCTGCTCGATTAGGGCCAATTGCAGGTCATCATCGCTGTGCACTGCGTTGCCCTTACACACCCAGAGCACAAACCATACCATTACACAGTCCAGGCTAAAAGAGGACCGCTACCCCTCCCTGAACCCTCCACCCCGTTCACATCTGCTGGACCAGTCTGGAGTTGGATCTGCGTGGTTCCGCAGGGGCTTAAACAGTTGAACGTGGCGATATTATTTATCCACAGACTGACAAGGCTGTTGTTTTTAGTAAACACTGCGGGTTGGTCCATGCTAGCTGTTGCAGGCTACATTTATTATGTCATTATCATAGCACTCAAAAATTGAACTGGAAACACGCGTGTGGCTGGAGGCTTTGAGAACGGCACCCCAGCGGCCCCTGTAAGAGTGTGTGTGTGTGTGTGTGTGTGGGGGGGGGGGGGGATACCCTGATTCGCTCCCTCAACACCAGTGAAAACACAAGGCACGGCTGCCAGTAAGCAGTCTAGTCGTCTGCGTGTAGCACGGTGTTGCCTCTCTGTGTACGGTGCCGTGGCTCCGCTGTGTGCTGCAGCAGCCAGTGAGGCTGCTTGGCTGCACTTGGCCCGGCTCCCGGAGACTGAGAGGGCCAGCGCTCTTCAATGAGGCCCTCCAGAGGGAAGGAGCAGTGCTCCCAAAAATAATACAGCAGCCTGCCAGACCGACTCCCAGAGTTGCCTGAATACATACATACATACATACATACATGCGCATGCGCACATGTACATAATTTGCATCCGCACAGTGTAAAAAAGCTGACGAAGTAGTGGGGTGTATTTATATATTATTTAAATATATTATTATGAGAAAAATTATGAGAAAAATTAAAATGGCATTGGCTGGAAAATGGCATTGGCTGGTGATTGTATGTATTTGCTTCCTTTGACACCCCATTTAACATCCCCACATTCCCTCGACTCAATCACACACAAGAAATGAAAATGTATGTCTTGTTAAATCAAATGTATGTCTTGTTAAATCAAGAATTGATAAAGTGGCAACATTTTGTGAACAGAAAATCAATTACCAAACTAGAAGGAAGGCAGATGAGCAGTTGTTGAGGCGATTATCCATCTACAGGTGATACTGAGGTTCTATGATTAGATTCATATAGCCTGAGGGGTTGTTGTCATGTAGCTTCTAGTTGCGTTTTTTTCACAGAGGAACTCGATAAAACCCCAGACACTGGATGATAACCCTAAACACGATACAGTCCTTTATTACCCCAGTGATGGGTGTTTTCCATGGAAGAGAGGAAGAGTCGTGATCACAGGTTTGTGGGGGTGAACATGGTGACCACCTATAGAGCACTGAGTGGTTTATGACTTCAGCCTGGAACTTGATGTTTCACCTCCCCCGTAGTCCCACTCTGTTCTTGCCCGCACACACCCCCACCCACCCCGTACATTTGTTTTCTTATCAAATTAAATTAGCAGTATCAAAAGGTACCTCAGTAGCCCCCCCCCCTGTCACAAAGCTTAGAGTTAGAGGAAGAAAGATGAGCGAGATGAAAAGAAATGGAGCGCAGTTCAGACGCAGGTCTCTTAGTGTGTGTGTGTGTGTGTTTTATCATGGGGGGTTGACCTTTGCACTGGCCTAACTTGTAAAAGCATCCCTCCTTCCTCTGATCCCCAGAAGGATATTAAGGTCTGCAAGAGTGTAGCGGACTAAATTTAGAGAAAGAAAACACTAAGCTTGTATTCAACAATGTTCTGTGAACTTGTTTATGTCTTCAAATCCGATATGCTATAGACATTGTATTACATCAGGGCTGGCTGTATGGAACTGCAAGCTTCATGGCTAAACCCAGCAACAGACAAAACAGTGAAACAGTGAAACAAGCGCCTCGGCCATGATATGTTGTAACAGGTGAAGTTTGAAAGAGACACCTAGTCATAGTTGTTTTGCAATTCTATGTGAACTTCTTCCTTTCACAAAACCAAAAACCTTTTGTAAAAATTAACAAAATTAACAGTGTGTGACAGGAAAAAGGTGGGGACGTTTAATAGAACACCTGATGGACACAACTCAGGAAACATGCAGCACATAGACACTTGAACACTTTGACAACTCTCTTAGCAGTCCCCCCAATCAACAAACCATAGCTGCATGCTGATGATACGATCAGTGATGCAATGACAGTATTTACCGTCACTCAAAGAAAAGCAGAGGTGACAGAAGATAATCGCTGGTGACCTCTACCGATAGAAAACAACCGCAGCCTGACCTGACAGAAATGATAGAATCTCTCGAAATGTAGCAAATTGGTCACAAAAGACATCGATTTTGTTCCTCTGACCGATGTTTCTTTTCCCAACGGAACCAATGTTCTCTTTACATTTTACCCACTCAGACTGCTGTCAAGTCACAGATGTGTGCCAAGCATGACTGAGAACTTTGTCTTAGCCATAATGAAAAACAGGAAGTGAGAAATTCAAACAGGAAATACTTGCTGTACTATTAGGACCAATTCGCCTGCAGACCATAAAAGGCAGACAAAGATAGCAAAAAGAGATTGATGAGAGGCGGTAGGCTTGAATGTAGCTGGCTGCTTGTTTTTAGAAAGGTCAGTCTATAATCTACTACAGTGTTTCCTGATGCAAACAGGATCTTTGTTTACATAGTAATGTATTATATAAGAAAATATGCAACTTTATTGTCCAACCAGGGTTGGAAAACTGTCTTTGGTCTCAACAAAAGGGAAAACACAGAGGAGTACATTCATTCATTCTTACAACTGTAAATAAATAGACAGCACAAGTAAACTGTACCTCATCATACACACATAAATACTTCTGTTTACATAACCATGTTAGGAGTCCTGATGGCATGAGGGACATACAGTATAATATAATGTAAAATGTAAGCTATTATGATTTTGATTCATTTTCTTACCACAAAATGGTATCTTTCAGTCATTACTTACTCAACTTATCAGCTCAACTGTTACCAAAGATAACATGCTATTGATCTCCGAAGCGAAATTCATGTGTTACAGCAGCAAAGGGCACAACAAGATACATGTAATAAAGCAAAATACAAACTAAATATTATAGTATCAATGTATAGTATAATAAGTATAATAATATATATATTATATACTATATAATGTGTAGTATATAAATATAATAAAAAATTATAAACTATATATAAAAAGTATGTAAGTAAGTAATGTTTTAGTGGTCTAGAGCTATATGAACTTTATATTATATATACCGAAATAACTCTTGATTCAAACATTTTTCGAAGGGTATGGTATAGCTACTGTATTCTATAACACACAGTTTTGCTAAACTCCTCCAAAGCATATATTGTGTAAGACCCAAACATTCAGATACGAAAATGAACGATCTGTGGACTGCATCTTTAAATGTTTTTATCCGTTTGAAAAACACACTCTGAATTCATAAGCATGAAAGGGATAGTGTATTAGTGTGAAAGTAGAGAAGTGAAAGCAGGAGAGAAATAGGGAGAGTGTTTCATATCATTCAGTAGTGGTCGGAGGCCAACCTCATTGCCATAGCTTGTGGTTTTCAACATGGAGTTTGTTAGCAGACGCTGCTAATAAGGACAGAGTTTCTTAGTGCACAGCATTGCAATTCTTTGTGGTTGGCACTCTATGTTGCACTCCTTTATGATTATCGCCTGTCTATGGGATATCCTGTAACCCCTCCACCCACACCCACACACACACACTCCACAGATGGCCACGCTAATGAGTGTGGATTATTCTATTTGCACAAAATCCCTACTGAAATAGGGCAGACGAAAGCAATCCCAATGCCAATTCAGTTCCTCCAATCACATGAACTCTCCACAAATCAAGCTAAGGCTAAATTAGCGTCAGTCATCGGCTCCAGTCTTTCCCATTCACGTGCTCTGTGCCACTGTAGCCACTGTAGCCCAGTGTGTCATCTGGTGAGAAGTAGCTGTTGCGGGCAGGACGACACGCAGGCAGGACACCACTGCTTCCAACTCACCCTGAAAATCAGGTCAGCCTCCTCTCACCTGGGACAGGGAGCATTCAGGGAGTTCACCTGGGACAGGTCGTGTTCAGATCTCATTCACGCTGTTCTTCTGCTGCTCCAGCTCACCTGCCCTGACAGACAAATTCACCCCCTCTGTCTGAGGACAAATGAGTCCATTCAACTCCAGGCTCCCATTGACAAACCGGAGGGGGTGGGGTGGGGTGGGGGGGATACAGTACTAAGGCCTGGGAGGGCTCAGGGGAGAGGGCGTCTGGACTTGCCATCCTCTCCCGCACCCACATAATCCCTCCCCACCTCTGTTCCCCGGCCCCACTTTCACTGGCAGGTAACTGGAGATAGGGCGGGTTACTGAAAGGGGATGGGTTGTGTGATCTGGGGCAACTTGGCCCACAGCCAGGACTGAGGGGATGGGACCCAGGTGCCCCTGTATGGATACTGGAAGCTCCCAGAGGGACTGCTGACCAGACAGACAACGGAAGGACAGTGGAGGGGAGTCAAGGCCCTCAGAGGCATGCTGTGCCCAACTGTGACTGCCAAGCTGCTCGGCTTGCTATTGTGGAGCAACAGTGGCCTGCTGTGCGGCGGATACAGTGACAGCCTGGCTGTGGGACTGCCCTGCATTCAGCCGCGAGCCTGCGCCATTCTCATGGACAAATTGGACTTCGCCGCAAAGCGATGCTCCTTTGAAGGATTTCAGCGAGGTATTCACCGCACCATCTTGATAGTTCACTGTCCCACCTGTACGTGCTGTACGAGACAGAGGTATGTCTGTTAATGCAACCAGGTGGAGAGGGCCGTTGGCCGGGTATCGTTTTAGCAGCACTTGGCTCATCACCCGGGCAGCTTCCCTGAAGACATTCCTAGGGTACTTTTCTCAATGGTTAGTCCAGGATCTCTCAGGTAAAGACACACACACACACACACACACAAAAATTCCCATCCCTGTTACCACACACACACACACACACACACACTTATTTAAAGGCCACAGTAATATTTTGAATAGAGATGAATGCGTAATTAGTGGCAGTAAGGTATATAAATAACAAGATTTTACACAAATAGACATTTTCTTTGTTATACTTACTCAATTAAATGTAACAGAATTAACAGAATTGTATTTTGGAAAAAGGACAGCCTCATTGTATTTAAGCATGGGTATGCATATAGTGGTAAAATTCTGGCAATGGCATAACCTTAGGCCAAACTTATTTTAAGGCCAAAAACCCAGACCCGTTGTCTGGTACCCCACCATGGCAGGTCTACAACGCATATCAGACCACAAAGAGGAGACTCTCCAGCCTGTGTTGAGCAGGCAGGATGACAATGGCTTTGCGTGTGCATTCTCTATGTGACCTCCAACCCTTCTGAGAACACGCAGGGACATGCCGCAGCCTCCACCCATGACGGATGCCAGCCTGCGCAGGAGACAGCGATTATCTGTGCCATCGCACACATGCACATGTACGCAGGCATGTACGCACACACAAAGCAGCAGGCCCTATCTGGTGTGGATCGGTATGAGGAGGCGTTGTGCACACTCATAGGTTCAGTGGGATGTTGCAACCCCAGCACCCAACTGTCCCTTATCTCTCCCGAGCAGACTGCAGCACTTGATATGCATCAGTCATATTTTCTGAAAGAAAAGATACCGCAAAAAGAACATGATCATGAGTCAAAAAACGCAGCGCATCAACATAAACTTCCCTGTGGTTTCTCTGTGAAAGTTTGCTGATTTGTGTAAACTCCGAAGATGTACAACAATGGACACAAACGTTTGATATCCTGTACAATTCATTTACTTTAATGAGCTGAAATGTACACATGCATGCACATATGCAAATATAGGTCTTTTTTTATTTTTTTTTTACGGGCCTACGTGTGTACTTAGGCCTGTGTGTGACTGTGTCTGTGTGTACGTGTACGTGTATGTAATCCAAACAAACGCGCATGAATCCTGAAGTCAAGACCCGATTGGCATCATTCCATCATTGGCATCACCATGACGACAGATAAGACCCTGTCCTCTTGTCGTCATGGCGGCCTTGCATCAGTTCCATCGGTTGCTGTGGCTAGCTGAGCTCCTGAGCGTGTGGATTTGAGTGTCTATCGGAGGCCTATCTGGCCTGATAAGGGCCAGGAGGGTGTCAAGCAAAAGAGAGATATTCACCAGCGAGCAGGCACCGTAGTCATCGTAAAGGCGGCAAGGGGATGGAGAGGGTTGTGTTTGAGAAGCGGTGAGACAGCTCAGCAATCTCAAAAGATTGCTTTTCTCTGCTACATCAGTTTCTATTCATTTCTATATTTATTCATTATTCATGGTTAACTTAGTTTACAAGGCTTCCCTGTAAAACCACAGAATCCTTCTGTTGCGTACAGAGTAGCCGAGGTGCGAGGTGACTCCGGGGGCCTCACCTGTCTTCTCCCTGATGATAATGTATTACCGGGTAATCAATTATTCCACATTCACAGTTTATTCACAGTTTATGAGGACACATACAAGTGCCATACAGCATTGTATGCTTTAGAACATGGCTCTCCTCTCCAATTTTCTATTCACTTCTTTGACATTTAAGGTTGTGGCTTTCGCTGAACCAGAATCTTAAAAGGGAACAACCACTTCTCTCTACAGCCTTTGAAGAGAGAACTGTCTGTTCTCTCTACAAAGGCTGCAGTCTTTCTGTTCTCTTTGTCTTTGCCATGCAGGCTTGGGCCTCTGATTGACTTTTTTGCTTTGCAAACCGTTAATGTAGACAGACAATAACATCACATGCACAAAAAGAAAGGTTGTCGTGTGTGCAAGTACACGCTCCCACACGCATACATGATGGTGTGGTCTGGTAACACATCCACCCTGCCAGTTGAACAACCAGTAGAATGGTAACATGGTTAATCACCCATGTAAAAATAAAGACAAGACCAAATTGACTGAGATTCATCCCATTTACCCTCTCTGATTAAAACGTTTCAGTTTTGCCATGGCCCACCGGAGATCATTCTGAAGGGAACAAAAACAATGCATGCACATTAATTGAAAGTCAGTGATGTAAATGGCTCCATTCAATTATTGGTACAACTAAGGAGCGCTAGGGGTAAGTGGGGTGCCGAGATGTTCTCCTCTCTTAAGAAAAAAAAAAAAAATCACGAGTCACTTTCTCCAAACAAGGAAGGCGTTCTCTTAAAAGAAGGATTTTACAACACCCGTTAAGATGACCGAAATGTTCGCCGGACACAAGTTCGGTCAACCTTGGGTCACTTCCCAACAGCCCCTGGTCCATGTGACATCCCAGTTCACGGGGGTCACCGTGGAGTTTGTGAGGCGACGGTTGGCAAAGGGCAAAGAGAGAAAGCCAGAGTAAGACAAAGAAAAAGTGTGGACTGAGAGAGGGCCCTCTGATTCGTTTCCTTGGCAGGGTGACAAAACCGTGAGGAATGCAGGCGAGAGGGGAAAGAGAAGTGATCAAGAGCTCAAGAACGAAGAGGGGGGGAATAGACGAAGGAAGAGACGAGAGAGTTTTGTGGAAGAAGCCAGGACAAGCCAGGCCTTCTCCTAGGTCATTTCCACCCTGTTCTATTCTCATTCTCTCATTGTGTCTTTCATTTCCTCTCCTTTACTTGACTTACATTATGTTGCCTGACAAGCTAGGTAAAATATTTTTATCATCTGTACGACTGATTCACAGTAAAAACAGTGAATCAGACTAGTGTAGACCATTTGTTTTGTGTGGGTTAAGACCCCCCCCCCCTCCAACCACCTCAAGGGTTACAGGGGTCACACAATAATTGTTAGTTAGATAATTGTTATGATCTAGTTTTATATAATATGCATACATTTTTCAGTTGTAGTTATGATTGTTAATACAGTATGTTAATATATATATTGATGCACAAGGGGGGTTTGCGCACTGTGGCTCACAGAATTCTTGTTGGGGGTCGCAGCTCAAAACGTTGGGAGATGTAGTCCACTGATGTAGTCCACTGATGTGGTCCACTGATGTAGACCACAATGCATTCAGACACATATACACTTGCACACAGGCTCCCACACGCAAGGATCGCAGTCGAGAGGACGACAGGCTGCCTCTGTCAGGCCCATTTCACAGTGGCCTATCATAGTGGGGCGTCCCGGGCCTGCGGCCAACCGGCGCTCGCGCTCTGGATAAACGTTCCCACCTCTGCCACATAGAGTCGCACACACGCTCGCTCACAAACCCCCTTGTCCCGACACGCGTCCCATTCACACACGCACGGCGTGTGATTAATGGAGTGTGAGCATTGGATATGACAGCGGTGCTGAGTCAGTGTGATAAAGAGCCGCACACAACTCGGTGTCCCTCAGACTGCCTTTCGCTTTCTTCCACAGTCTTTGGTTCTATTCCCGCTCCATCGACATTTGACCAACGGGGCATTTCACTGAAAAACACGCCCCATATACTGTACATTATATATATATATATATATATATATCCATCCAACAGATCCACTTTTAATTATGATGTGTACACACACACACACACACACAGAAAACCTAAGGACACTGAGGGATACTGTGAATATGACCAGGTTCTAATCTGTGTGCAAAGGTCTTAGGGTCCATTTCATTACCTTTGTAATGACCTTAACTCATCAGGTGCCTCTGTTCTCTGAGGGAAGCAGACTAACCCTGTTGGAAGTGGGAAGCCGGGCCGAGGAGCTCCACGCTCAAACAATGCTCAGCCAGGTCATGTTTCATTTGCGCCGATACTCAACCGTTTGAAGGGAGTTTGGCTCCAATCAATGCCCGTCATGTGACAGCAGTCAGCCAGAGCAACACCCCCCCCCCCTCCTCCCCTCCAGCGGCTCCATAGCTCCTCTTCCCTCCTCTCTACATCTTTTCATGCCCCTCTTTTAACCCCCCCTCCACCCCGACCCCCCTTCTACTGGCGCCTGCACGGTTAGTTAAGGGTTGCCACAGGACATCATGTGACAAACAAGCAAATACACACAGACACACACAGATACAGCATTTACACACTTGCAGGCATGCACGCATTCATTTAATATTCTGCAATCCATTGACTTCTTTTATGTGGGGTAACTTCCAGGAGCGATATAAAAACCAACAATGAAATCCATTTTGTCGGCAGAATGTGTGTTCGTCTGCAACTTACAGTTGTGGCCAGACTCCGCAAGGCAAATTGTTATCAATTACTTAGTTAAAGCCGTCATGAAAAAAAGACGCCACAATTTAGGATTTGTTAGTTGTGTTTTTATGTTAACATGATTTTTAATCAGTTCTAAATCTGTGTCCAAAACATTTACAAGGCTTGTCAACTGGTGCCTCCCAGAAAGGACTGTGTGAGCCCTTGAAGCTTTCCAACTTTTATTTTCTTTAGGTTTTCCTTTCTGTTGTGCCTTCCGAAGAAATTGGAACTGCAGAAATATTAATATCTTGAAAGAAATGTAATGTAAGCAATGCTCCGATGATGTCCATATTCATTACTTGATCTCCCACCCTCTTCACTACAGTGGCCTCTGCAGCCCCCCTCCCCCTCCCCCCACCCGCCCCACCCGCATATTGGCAAACCTCCAACATCTGAAACTCTAGATGCCCCTCGTTCTGCTCTTTCTACAAAATTTAGGAAGCCATTAGCAACATCAAATCATTACTTCAGGAAAGGGAGAGAGAGAGAGCCCGTTACGTGGGGACAGAATAGGTACAAACGCAAGAGAGAGAGAGAGAGAGAGAGGTCAGATTTCTCCTGTATTTAGTCACTCCATTACAGTAATGTGTAGGGACTTATTTCGCTAATACATAATAGCATGACTCATAATAAACAGCAAAATAAACTCAATCACTGGCCGCTGATGTTCAAAACATGCGTTCGAAAATCCACTTTGGTTCCCACGGGCTGCCCAGTGGGAAGGCGTCACAAGCTAAAACAATAGAAGAGTAAAAACACAATTACTCAATGATCAAGCTCTGTTCCTAAATGAAAGACAAAATATAAAGTGTTGGGAAATAACGCATGTTAATTCAACAATATTACAACAAACCCATAACTAAGAGGAAATGAAACTACTCTAACTCGTATATGTTATCTGGAGATATGAAAACTTTCACAACCACCTGTTGGCTTTTACAGTGTGGTCAGATGACACTGTATTTAGGTAGCCTTTCTAACCATACACCATGCATGCATCTCTCTCGGCCATGGCCTTCTCTAGCAACGCCTCCCAGTCCTGGTGTTTCTCATGCACACCTGAGATGGGGCACAGCAACAGAATTAATTGTTTCTTAAATAGCAGGGTGCTGGCTCTGTGGTAAAAGACCTCTCTCTCTCTCTCTCTCTCTCTCTCTCTCTCTCTCTCTCTCTCTCTCTCTCTCTCTCTCTCTCTCTCTCTGTGAG
>JAOEHI010000020.1:2518967-2530645 GCA_025447815.1 Percopsis transmontana
ATATATATATATATATATATACACACACACAAATATATATATATATTTATTTATATAGATGGCAAATGTATAACGTGTCATCACCAACAGATATTCAAATAACTTATACATACACCGTTATACACCATTCTCTGTAATACACCGTTCTCTGTAAAAAAGAAGCTCAACCTGCCCCTGTGTCCGGTGTGTGAGCAGCATTAGAGAACAGTAGCAGGGTCCATATGCATGTGTTGACAGGCAGAGTGATGCATGGTGAAACTCGGTGGGGGAGCCCAGGCAGTCGCACGCTTAAGGTCAACAAGGAGCACGACCCCTCCAGGTGTGGCCCGCTCTCTCCCGGAGCTCCACCAGGGAGGCAGCCATAGAAACTTTCTTCTTCTCCATACATTACTTTATAGCGTTTGACGGTTTAAAATGATCCACAATGTACAGTTCATCGTCTGTACGGGGGCCTCTGACAGCCACTGTAAGGTGCTGAGTGTTGATAATAAGAACCGAGGCGGATACAGGGACTGATGTGATTCCTTTCTGCCGTCCACTCTCTAATCTCTTGCTTTCTCCCTGTGATTGGGGAGGCAAGGTGGCACGGCAGTGGGGTTTAAAAAAATTGGGTTGGGTTAGCTAGCGTAGCTGTAGACGGATCTAATGCGAGCTGTCTCCTGCATGGCGACTCCCGAGTTAAGAGGGTAAGGTCGCTGGGACTGGGCGGGGGTGGGGGGGGGTGCTCGTACCGTGACCCAAGGATCTCCACAGCCTCTGTCAGCGTAAAATTAGATTACAACAGTGGGACTAGGGGGCAGACCGAGGAAGGGGGGCGTCTAGAAGTCTAAATATGGAGGGCTGAGTATGTCCGTAATCACTTTATACAAGTTAGATGAACAAAAAGACTTATCTCTTCCATGCTGTCCAGATTGCATGTGTTTGTGTCATAAGTACGCATGTGAGCGTGTTTGAGTTGTGAAATGTCTCTGACACAAATCCTCTGCGAGGGTATTGATACAACTGTGTTCACTTTGACAGGGAACCAAGTGTAAAACGTATCATCAAGGTTGGTAAAATGTTAGATATGGACACAGAGGCAACTACAAAAAGGTAAAAAGGCAGTAATAAAAAATACTGTATTCATTTAAAATAACACATTATGCTATTGGCCATCGGATACAAATACCGCTTCAGTAAATAATAAATTCAAAATGGAAAGCCATTGAGGATAATTGTCAATAAATTAAAAAAAAAGAAAGTACAAGAATGATTAGGTTTAAATGATACGCCCATATAGTATATTTATACACTCATATACTGTATATATATTTATTTTCTAATTTTGTGTAGAAATTAAGTAGATAAAAAAAAATCAAAAAGCTGTATCCTATTAACATTTCTCTGACACACTGTAAATGTCAGCTAGAAGAAAGGTTAAAACACAGCCATGTAGGAGAGAACGAGAGGGGAGAAGTGAAAGACAGAAGCAGCAGAGGTCAAGCTTGGCACACAGAAAGTGACTGTTAGGCTGTCGAGAAATGGATGGAGGCGGGCCGGCGGACAGAGACAGAGCAGAAAATTGAAGTACATGTAACATGACACAAATGGACAAAAGTATTTAGCTAATGATTTATTATTAAATAGGCCAGGCGGCCCTCCCCGGCCCCGATGCCCCGGCCTAGCTCAAGCCCAGGCCCTATTGTAGGAAGATGGAGAGACAGATAAGGAGAGCTGTAATAGTAGTCAGATGGCAGGTGGGCTGGCCGAGCCCAGGGTTAATCACTGCTAAGTGCTGTGGAGAAGGCTGGACACAGGGCCTGGCTGAAACACTGTAACCTGGGGGGGTGGGGGAGCATAGCGAGGCCAGGTAGCTCAGCCCAGGTAACTCACCTCGCCGGCTCAAGTGAGGCATCTGGACGCTCACACAGGCTAATGGTGTTAACTCAGGAGGGTTGCCACAGTTACATCAACATGGTCCTGCCTGTCTCGGTCTCTGTCTCGCCCCTTTCAAACCATGTTAGGCTCTGTTGTTGGGCTCCATCCTGGCTTATTGCTCGGAGCATTTACTGAGTAACACAAGTGATTTAATTTGTTTGAAAGGAAGGAAAGAACACTGCGTAACAACAGAGTAACAAAATTGAGTGGCCTGTGGACATTTAAATGACACAGCTCCACTACAGAGCAAGGCTGGCAACCTAAAGTAATCTATTTATCGCTGAGATGGTTGAAATACAATCAAACACTAAGCAACTTCAAATTATAGGGATATGGGGAAAATATACATTTTTTAAATGTGGGAGCAGAATTGTACTTGAAAGACTTTGAAATGAAACAATTAAACAGAATAAAAACAGTTGATAGACTTCTCCACTTTCAACTGATCAAGGTTTTTATGTCAGAGCGCCCCCTACTGCTTACTGCCCCCTGGCTCTGTCCCGCATTAGCCTCAACAGGAAATCAGACAAGATGAAAAAACAACAAGCGTCCCCCCCTGTCATGGCATGAAATGCATGCCGCCGTGCGTCTAAACATCAGATGACAAACCCATAATGAAAGCGGTAATTGGAAAAACATTTCAGGTCCACGGTGCACGTCTTTCTCTGGTATCCCTGCCGCCGTCAGGCCCGTCTCACAAATCATTCCCAAACGTCCGGCAAATCAAAACAAAACACGAGGAAAAGAACACAACTTTACAGAGCAGTGACTTCTGATGGGCCATTGCTGGAGACTGGATTCTGCGTGGAGGTGGGCCTTATTTAGCTTTTAACAGGAAACAGGCTGCTACTCTGGGCTATATTCAGCCGGCATTCAGGGTACATTAATAGTGAAATTTTACTTGACTGCTGTTAAGACATTAAAAGTATGAGAGCATCATTTATTTTGCTCAACACTACCCCCTCATGGCCAGATACACAAAGAGAGCGCTGGAGACCATCTTGGCATTTCTGACCGATGATAATAGAGACAATAGAAAAACACAGCAAGGGACACGCACACACAAAGACTCCATCTCCATCAACATAATAACTGCCTCATTCCTCTGCCCGCTCCTGTAAAATGGAGTCGTCGTAAACAACGGATGAAGTCATCTTGGTTTAGGAGAAGATAGAAAAGAGGAGAGGTCAAGTTGAACACAGAGCCTTAGTTAAATCATCTGCTTGTAGTAAACAGTTGAGAGGAACATCTATCAGCCAGGCACGTGCCGCTGACAGCATAATAATAAGGTGGTGAGAGGCGGTACGTGCACTGGAAACAGATGAGGACAGCACAAGCTCTCGCTCGCTCTCTCTCTCTTTCTTTTAAAGGGTAAAAAAGAGAGGCAGAGAGCGAGGTAGTGGCAGAAACGGAAAAAGAACCGGAAAAAGAACAAGACAATAAAGGACAAACAAGGAGATATAGGTAAGCGTCACCTGTACTATAACCAGTGGGGTTAGGTGTACTCGCGTGAGCATGCACACACACACACACACACACACACACCACAAGGTCTGTAACGTTACTGAGCGCAGGCAGTACCAGTACAGACCTTGTTCACGACTGCTAGCTCACTGTTCATTGTGGTCATGAGTGACAAGGTGGGCAGCCAGGCTCTGTGCCACCGTGCACATAATTAGCTCATGACGACAAAGTGAACTTTGATGTACAGTCTCCCGCTTTAATGCTTCGGTGACCTTAGTGATGGTATGTGTGTGTGTTTGTGTAGGAATGGCCCTAACACACCCATGGACGAGCACACGCGCATACACCCTCTCTCTCACACATGAACACACACACACACACACACACACACACACACACACACACACACAGGAGCGGATTCAGCCAGCTAGTAGGCTTGATGTCAATCAAGACGGTGTCTAATTAAAAGTAGCAGGAGGAAGTTGCTGGGGACAGCCGTCGCTATCAGTCGCCCATTTTCATATGAATGGCCTTTTTTAATTAAACTCAACAGCTAATAAGCTTCTGTATCCAAACCATGTAGCAGTTTAACAGACAAAGAACTGCAAAAAAAACAAAACGGGGGGTTGAGTAAAGACAGAGGGATGAATAATGAAGAATGAGAAGTGAGTGATGCATTGCCTTTGAACCTGTTGGCCCTCTTTTGTCGAGGAAGGCGCTTTGCCAGCAGCTATTGTTGTCAACAAAGTTTATTTAGCGTTGATGGTATTAAAGAACACAGTCCAACAGAAATTGCCTCGTGAGCATGACACAGGGGAATATGAAAGGGAAGTAAAAGGAAAGCACTATCTCTCCCTCAGATGAAAAAGAAAAGTCTAAAAAACAATTTGGGCACATGCAGGTGTTTGCTTGTGCTGTCTCACAGCTAAAGGCTAATTAAAAATGTATTTGAACAAAACAACTGGATCAAACATAAGAAACAATATTATTAGGCGTGCTGTGTTCCAACCTAGCGAGGTAAAATAACAAAACATCTTGACAAATGATACTAGCTGCAAATCATCTTGTTTAATTTATATGAATGGATTTAATTTATATTTTAAACTATGCTAAAAGATGACAGCATAATCTATCTCGTCAAACGAAAATGAATAAGATGATTAACATTACTGTTTAAATTGCACAGCAAATCTCTAAGCTAACATTGCTTTTATAAGCTTCAAAATCATTTGCTTTGTTGGTGAGCCAGACATAATTGATATGTTGATCTTTTACAGTGCAGAGATTAGCCATGCATCCAAATCCTATATTTAGGGGGGTAAAGATTTTGCTTTCCCTTCTCAAATCTACTGTGTCTGCAAACAAATATCACAAGGTTGCCACAAGCTACAGAAAGCTACAGAAAGGACAAAAGCCTAAACTGTGGAAATATATTATCCCATGCTGCTAAAATTTCCCAGAGATGGAGATTATGGTTCCATTCTAACAAACACGACAAATCTCCATTTTCCCCAACCCTTTACAGCAGATAAAGGGGCCTCAGATCCCTTTTCCACACTAAATCCCAGATCACCTTCTCCTTAGCTATTCAAACCACCCAGCAGGTTGTTTCTAAAGAGCTTGAAAGTGAACAGATATCGAGTCAGTTATGGCGTCTCAAATGAGCTTTCCATTTCGTCATGACGCTCGATTTGCTAATTCTCCCTCTTTCGCACTTCTTGAGAAACTTTTAACATCATGACCCCGAGAAACATTTGCAAACTATAACAATAAAATTAACTTGTAATGAGCAAAATAATTGTACATCAAACGACGCTCGTTGCTGGAGCGCAAGCTTCGAAAAAAGGGCCCAATTTACAGATTACATGGCTCATGACTGCCCAAGTTCAAAACACAGAGAAATTGGTTGTGAAGTGAGAAAAAAGGGCCCTTCCAAAACGACTTCCCAGCATTCTTTAAACTTGTGTAATGGATACGCTGCGGGCAACAGGGCGAATTTACCATGCAAAGAATCTCCATTCTGCACGCAGTACTTCAAAGGCAAGAGGAACTCAGTTTCAGGGAGCCACTGGGCACAGGGAGAGGGGGGAACGAAGTCGGCGATGCACATTTGTCTCCCGGAGTGACAGAAATTGGCGGGGGGTGTTCAAAATGAGAGATTTAGCTGATCTAGGGCAGTGCAGTAGTTGAGTCAACACCACGGTGCTTCCTCAATCTTCAAAAACAGAGGGAAATCATGCTAAGTTGAGGAGAAATGCTGATGAAGTAAAGCACATTAAACCTCGGTGGGGACTGTAGATATATTTCTCTCGGCTCCTGGGAATTAAGAGAGAGTAAGGCAGAGAAAGATAAAGAGATAAAAGATGGGGAGATGGACAGCTGGAGTGACTATAGGCGAAGTTGTTGCATTGTATTTTTCCATATCAGGCCCTGTCTCCCAGGTTGAATTGGTAGAGGAGGTATAGCGGCAGCCAGGAGATTACATTAGCAATGATAAAGTGACCAATAACATGCTGCGGCTTATTATCAGATACATGTACAGCAGCACATGCCCAAACACATAAACTCTGGACTACAGCAAATACCTGATACCACTTCTATAACGAAAAAATGGATTTCACCAAAATAAAAATGCATCTTTTAAAGGCTTTCTGGAGGGTTGCAGGGGGGAAAAAATGCTTCAATGCTTTTTAGCATTGTGTTCAGTTTTTTTTTCTTTTAAATCAACTCCTTGGCTTTTTGGGTTTCTTTCTTGTTACTCACATTCCCCCTTTCCCCCATTCAACCTGCACTGCCTTCTCTCTTTCCCCCACCCACATAAGGCTGTCTCTTTCCCCTATTCTGTGGCTTTATCTGATGGGAGCTCTGCCACTGTTTTCATAAAACACTGTTTATAAGGGGTTGCATATGTATGACACGCATTAACACATAAACAGTTGCACACACACAGACACACACACGTGCACACAAACACAGAAGTTGTGTTGATCTGAACTTGTTAAAATGCTTGGCATCTGTGGGATTGTTTAAACAAGTCCTTTCATATCGTATAGGCTCCTAGACAACTTGAAAACAGCACACAGTATGCAGAAAAACACACACACACACACACACACACACACACACACACACACACACACACACACACACACACACACACACACACAGGGCAGGCACTGAATATCTTTTAAACTTAAAATTATTGTCAATGGTTTAAGACCTTTAACCTAATTAGGTATTAATATATTAGTTTAAGGCACTTGAATTAAATGAAACACTGGCAGCAGCCACAAAATACTGATCTACTGTATATCTGAACATCTTCTGTCCTTTACACGCCCTCCTTAAGAAAAAGGACAGCAATAATCTTCACGGCAGCAGGGTACACAAACCATTAGTCTTTCCATCGGTCTCGCCTCATTTTCCTCATTCCGCCCGACGACTTGACCACTATTGTGCCCAATTTAAATTCCGCCATTTATTTTCTCTTAAAATTAAGTTACTTCTGCAAATTTACACTAATTTGCTTAACTTACGCAAACCTCAGGCTCTGGCCATTTAAAAGGTCTTGTTGTTTGTTTAACATGCAACTCGAACTCGATGACTTTTACATCTACCACCCCCCCACTTGCATAACCCCAAACACTGATCTGAGGTGCGTATGGTTCAGGTCAGGGACACCTTCCCTGTTTGGCCAAGGTTCAGAATTATAAACCAGAGGGGGTTTGATCAGCGAGATACAACCAGATGTGGTTTCGATTAGTCCACCAACACTTCCTGGGGGAAGTTCTTTTATTTATTTATTTATTTTTCTTTTTTTAACAACTCGCACTACTGCAGAGGGACTACTTGATATTCGAACAGAACTGCCCACAATTGGTCCCTTTTTTGTGCTTTTGGTCATTCCCGTAAATGGGCGTTTTCCTGTGCCGTCAGTAGAACAGCCAGGGAGTAGCCCGTTCCCAGGGGATTGAGGAGTAAGAGTTGTATACACATTGGGAAAGGTTGCCGTCAACAGAGACAAGCCTTTAGCCCCCCTGACAGCTGACCTTACCACTTCCAGGTTGTGTCGTGATAGCAGTCCGGGAGGTTATTCCGAGTGCCAGGGGTGTTTCACACGACCTCTAAAACATCACATTCCTCAGCACCACTATCACGCAACTTTTGGCCCCCTTTCTTTACCTCCCCCTTCTATTGCTCCATTCACGTATACTACAAACACTCATAGCTCTCAACTGCTGACGTCACATCCTGCCATGTCCAGCCAAGCCACATAGCCGGTCATCCGAGCTGTTTGATCTGTGAATGTTGGTCATCAGAGGGGTGGGGTTAGTCTCAATAGCTGACTCACAGGGGCTCTGCACACCCACAGCTGGGGGCATTTGGCCTCCATTCTACAAGTGGTCTGCTAATGTGAGCCCATCTTGGCCTTAAGTTAGTCACATCTGATAGGAAAGATGCCCATTCACTCCTGAAAAGTGCCAAGCTGCAAAACCCACCGTGATATTAGAATGCTTCACCATTTGGAATAGGAAATGAAAAGGGCAGGGCAGTTAATATTTCATATGTAATGTAAACCATTTATAGTGGGACTACACTAAACATACATATTTTTTCTAAACCCAATACATTTAGTACCGTCTATCTTCCAGATCTGGACAGACCCCTCAAACCTCCTGATGAACCCTGAGTCTGTGTATGACCCAGGGGATACACAGGCAGTTGTGTCTGGGCCCATTAGGGGCTGGCTGGGGTGCTTCCAAGATTTCACTGGGGTCACGTGATAGGTTCTCAGTGCTCAAAACTCCACTTCCCCAAAGCCAAAACAGGAAGCAGGGTTTATGGACAGACTAATGGACAATCATTATCCTCTGTAGCTGCGCTGCCTCTCATTTGTTCAGCTAGGGTGAGAACGGAGACCCTCAGGCCCCAATGAATGAGGGACACTTTGATATCCAAACTTGTTCATTATGCCGCAAAATTGATAGCCCATTTTCCAATTTCTTGTCTTTTATTCGGTTTAATTCATCTTATACTTCACCATTTCCCCAAATGCCTACTTGCTCTCTTAGGTCTTCAGGTCTTCCTGCTCTGAATCTCTGATTGGTTAAGATGAGGTTCTTCATTACCAATACTGAATCATGTAAAGCTCTGTTTGTATCAGGCTGCCAATAGTCACACATTTTTCATTCTCACCGCCTGCAGATACACTTATGTTTATTCTGGAGTATTGCAATAATCAATTTCCACATTTATGAGTCCTAAGCTGCATATGTAAAAACCAAGAAACGAAACGACTATGCTTGAGTACGTGTGTGCGAGTAAAGCGGTTTCTTGAAGCAAAGCATACACATTCGCACACATTTAGGTCTTTAACTTTTGCTCTCATTATTCTCTTTCCTTTGAAAGTCACAAAAGACTGTTTATGACAATAGCTGACAGCATTTTGTCTTTCTGTCTTGCTGCCTGTCCAGTCTGACTCAAACAGGCCAGACTGGATGGGGCCCGGGCCATATAGGTGCAATTGTTAAAGTGTGCTTGAGAGACAGCCAAAAGAGACAGACCCACCAAACTGGGCCAACAGAGAGCCTGCTGAATGGTGTGTCCGTAATGTGTGTGCATTTAGGGGGCACTGAGGATGGGAGATGTCAACATTGTTTCTTCAGAGTGCCAATCTCAATTTGCATAATTTCTATTCCCCCATGCGCAACAAAGAAAAGGAGAAGATGCTCAAACAAAACCTAACTGACAAGGTAACAATGGTGGCCTGAAGGGTCACTTTATAGGGCTACAATTTCCTAATTCACTGTTTAATATTTTGTCAGGCCTAGTTTTGGAAAACGCTATTTTGGAAAACCTCATCAAAGACCCTTGCTTTGTTTGATTTGAATGTATGAAAAGTGAGAATTCCTCACATTTTAAAAACCCACAGAACAATGATGCCATTCATTTCTGTTGTCACCTCCTGCATTACAAAATGAGTAGCATGCCACATATGGGCAAAAAGGATGAAGGACACATCAAATGATTAATGGCCATCCCTCCAAGACTCTAAAATTGCATATTTGACGCATAATTTGAACTCAGAAGCCCCAAAGAAAGAAACCCACTCCACAAAAATCGACATGGTCAAGTGACTAATAGAGATGGGATGGACAGTAACCGCAAAGACGCATGGGAAACGCTCTTCAAAGACACACCAGGTTTGAAGTAAGTTCAGAAAGAGACCATAATGTATCTAAGTGAGTGTGGGGTTATATATATATATATATATATATATATATATATATATATATAGAAAGGCGGTTAGGGCTTTGATAGGTTAACAGCCATAGTCAGTTGCCACGGGGAAAGGTGTAGGGCTTGCAGGGGCTGATGGGAGGGCGGGTAAGAAGGAAGGCAAAGATAGATGATGAATGATGTTGATACAAGAGGCAGCACCCTGGCTTTATCTAGGCAGCGCCAGCCAGACCTGTCGGGGTGATAGGTAGGCTGTCAGCTCTTTGTTTATGGACCACCACCCATCTCACATCTCCCAGATGCCCCCAAAAAGCCTGTATCACTCAAAAATAGTTAATACCCCATCCCCCATTTTGTCTCTCCATCTCTGACTCCTCTGGTTCATTTTCCTCTCTCGACCTGCACACCACCAGTTCTAAAAAAATTGGTGTTTTGTCAAGTTAGTTTGAGATGGGACAATGTACAGAAGCTATAGCCATAAGAAAGTAAACCAGAAACAATAAATAACAAGAAAATGAGTCAAATTAGTATGAAAGGAGAGACATGGAGCAGAAAGAGAACCTAATCCAACCATATCCCCACGAGTTGCACGCTTCTAATTAAAGGCGGCTTGGTTTATCGGCCTCCAATGCATGATTACTGTTTCTAATCATTTCTTTCACGACATGGTTTATTCCTCTCTATCAGTTCCTCCCAGTCTTATCATCTCACACCTCCTCTTGCGGTCGCTCCCTCGGTTCCAACCACATTTGCGTTAAGAGCTGCCTTTATTTCATCATGTTCTCTCATAGTGCTTCTCCCATGCTGGGTTCAGGGTAAGTGTTCAGTCTAATGCTGAAAGTTTAATGCAACTGAACTTTCCAGTTTTCTTATCCGCCTAGAGAAAATAAGTAGTGTGTGATCCCGTTCAAAACAAACACATGGCCTAGTGGGCCATTGGGGGACCTTATGCTCCTCTCAGGTAGACCAACTACTGCTGTCTGACGTGGAGGTACCTGACATCATTTGTCGCAACTAGACACCATATTATAAAATTGTAAAAGGACATGGGAAGTGAATGAGCCCATATAGTGTTAAAAATCACTTCACGCATTTATTTATATATAGTGTATACGTACATATAAGTATGTATGAGTGTATAAGTATTTGCTTTAAATGTGCCCATCATTCTACATAATGACCCAGATGTCACAGTAAATAACTATTCGGTCTGCATTATATTTTTTATTTTTATTTATTTATTTATTTTATTTATTTTACAATAAATATGCCACGAAGCTAACTGATATCAGTTACACTTGATGCTTGTTGATGTTTTTATAGTATTCTTATTATGTTTTAGCCCATGCAATAAAAGGTTTGCATGGGCGATAACCTGGAACAAACAGTTTCATTTTCTTTTTTCATTTGATTGTGTTGTACCATACTACAGGAAGTTACACTTTACACAGGACAATAGAGGTTACGCGGCGGCCCGTTCTCCTGACTCATCCAGAACCACAGTCCTCCGGATATCACCAGCCGCCTCCCACACCTTGCCTTTGCTAGTGTGGTGGATTCGGAGACCTGAAATGTGCCTGTCAAGTTGATCAGTCTGGCCACCTGATGTGTGTGTGTGTGTGTGTGTGTGTGTGTGTGTGTGGGGGGGGGGGGTCGACCCCCTCCCACCCCCGCACGTTGGCATGGTAATAAATGGAGGGTGACGGCGGTGACAGAGCTGCAGTTATGGCTTCTTTAATTTACCTGACGCCTCACACTGACAGAGACTCATAACAAGGTGACTGTAATGCTCACATTCAGTCCTGTCGGACGAGGAAGCCCTGGGCTGGGGTTATATGGTATGTGTGTACTATTTACCTGTCAGTGTGTTCTCGTTTATTAGTGTATTATTATTCCATGTCTTCCCTCCCCTGGTCAAGGTGTTATTGAGAGTGGGATCTCTCTCTCTCTCTCTCTCTCTCTCTCTCTCTCTCTCTCTCTCACTCTCTCACACTCACTCGCACAGACCCTCTGTCACGCGCGATAGGAAGATCTGGGTGTAGGTACATAGTTTCATG